>UESW01003987.1:574610-733938 GCA_900491605.1 Calamus simplicifolius | reverse complement strand
CCCGAGACCAGAGGGGGGTCCCGGGGTTGAGATGTTGTGACCTCTCCCTGAGACCAGAGGGGGTCTCGGGATTGAGACGCGGTAACCTCTGTTAGCTACTGTTACCATTTGTTCTAACGACGCTGGATCATCCACATCAGACCTCACCCCGAGACCGAAGGGGATCTTGGGGGTGAGATGGTGCTTATGCACCCCGAGACCGGAGGGGGGTCTCGGGGTCGAGATATGGCGACCTCACCCCGAGACCAGAGGGGGTCTTGCGGGTGAAATGGTGCTTGTGCACCCCGAGACCGGAGGAGAGTCTCGGGGTCGAGATATGGTGATCTCACCCCGAGACCGGAGGGGGTCTCGGGGGTGAGATGATGCTGGTGCACCCCGAGACCAGAGGGGGGTCTCGGGGTCGAATATGGTGACCTCACCCCGAGACCGGAGGAGGTCTCGGGGGTGAGGTGGTGCTTGTGCACCCCAAGACCAGAGGGGGGTCCCGGGGTTGATATTTGGTGATCTCACCCCGAGACCAGAGGGGGGTCTCGGGGTCGAGATATGGTGACCTCACCCCGAGACACGAGGGGGTCTCGGGGATGAGATGGTGCTTGTGCACCCCGCGACCAGAGGGGAGTCCCGGGTTGAGATGTTATAACCTCCCCGAGACCAGAGGGGGTCTCGGGGTTGAGATGCGGTAACCTCCATTAGCTGCTGTTACGATTTGTTCTAACGGCGCTGGATCAGCCACATCAGATGCCCCCTCACCCCTGAGGCGAAGCGGGCCCCACTGGCAAGGCGAAAGTGGTGCTACCTCCCACGTGGCTGATCCCTGTCCACATCTCTATGCGGACGGCTTGGGGAATGTGAAAAGGCGGCCGCTTCCGTACACTGAGCCCGCCACGATCGACCTCGAGGAGAGGTTAACTCTTCGAAGTCCGCGTGGAAAGTTGCATCATCATTACCTCTCATAGCGGTGACGTCAGTGGAGTCCCATCAATGGCCGGAGGTGTATCGTATCACGCACTGGGCAACCATCGAGGCGAACCAGCCTATGGTGGGGGTCCATGTGGCTGATGAGATGAGGCAGGATAATTTGAAAACCCAATAAAACTCGAATAGGGGGTTGAATCTGGCCACACCACTGCTGCCATCGTCGTCTTCCTCTGAGCCTCTGGGTTTTGGTCTCCCCTGCAACCCGAGAACCTGCGCTTAGCTTCCCTTCCTTTATGTCAGTTTTTTATCCATTCTAGGCTCCTCCATCCCTTCTTTTATCCATGAGTTCTCCATCTTGGACCTCGGAGGATGATTCGGATAATCGTTCTCCCTCTGAGAGGCACCGCGCCTCTCCTGTGCCTTCCCCTCTCTTCCACTTGAGTGGTCCACTGACTCAGAGGACCGCGTCCCTTTGGCCCAGAGACGGATCACTGGTGGGGCTCCCTCGAGGAGCCGCCGGTCAGAGGCTGGTACCTCCTTGAGGGTGGAGGGGTCCCCGGAGGGGACCGCCTCTACAGTAACAGGCCTGGATTTGGCAAAAATTTGGGCCTGTTACCAGATTCCCCGGGATGTTGAGCTTTTCCTGCCGACTCCCGATGATAGAGTCATCTCCTCCCGACCCGGCCGGGTGGCTCTTTATGAGATTTGCCTGAAGGTGGGTCTGTCCACCTTTTCCTCCCTTTTTCATCAATCTTCTTGAATACTACTCCTTGGCTCCTTCCCAGCTAGTCCCAAATTCCTATCGGGTCATTAGTGCCTTAGTTATTCTCTGTCATCGTCTTGGCATCACCCCCCGAATCTCCCTTTTCCAGACTTTTTATATCCTCCGGTCCCAGAAGGGTTGGTGGCTGTTCCAGCCCCGACCCAATCGGGTCCTCAAGCTTTTTCTTCCTTCTTCGATCAAGGGATGGAAATCTTGGTTCTTTTTTGCTGGCCTAGACCAAGTCAGGCCCCGGTGGGGAGACCCCGACCTTCGAGGCAACGCAAACTCCACCGTCCATACTGGAGATCGGGAAGCGTTGGGTCAATTGTTAGCTGCCGAGATCCCTCGGTACACCCTGCTCCTGATGGAAGATAACCTCCAGTCGGCGGGTCTTATCTCCCACCGGGTTAAGCCATTTCCACACTTAGCCAAAATTTTGCCTGCTTCTTCTTTTCTTTTTTTTTTTTTTTTAAACCTTAACCGATATCATGCAGCCATGAAGATATCGACACAGAGACTCCTGAAAGCCGTCTCTAAGAAGAGGGCCCGGGAGGGGCCGAGTGAAGGCCAGCAAGCTCCAGCCCCAAAACGCCCGACAGCTCGAGTTCCCCGACCACCGGCACCACAAGACCCCTCGGCTGCTCTAGAAATTGACCTCACAGCCGATACCCCGCCAGAGATGGCAGCGACCATGGGGGTACCAATAGAGGAGCCAGCTGCAGAGGAGCCGGCGGTGGCGGAGGAGCCCACAGTGGTGGAGGAGCTTCCTGCCCCTGGTGAACCGACTCCACCCGAGGCGGTCAGGGACTGGGGCAAGGGGCCATCAGGGACAGCAAGCCCACCCCTCGAGAGGACGCCTAGGAGCAGCCCGTGCGCCGAGCCGAAGAATTATGAGGCGGCCGAACGGAGCAAGGCCAAACCAGGGCCGCCTCGGGACTCCATCCTTAATAACGGTCGCTGGGCTGAGCGGGTCCTTTCTCCAATTTTCATGCCCGAGGTCCTGGAAGAGCTCAGCCACCTGAAGGCGGGTATATTCTTCCGGGAATCCTACGTGGCCCTTGTCAGGGTAAGCGGTCTTTCCACCCTTTGCTTTATATTTCCCTCTTTTTTTTAACCTGGAACTTTCATGCAGCTTGCGCATTCCCTAAGGGCCGCGAGGGAGGTAATCCATGGTGGGAAGGCCCTTCTGCGCGAGCACAAAAGGAGGCCGAAGATGCCCAGCACCGCGCGGAGGCGGCTGAGGAGGCGCTGGAATCGGCCAGAAGCGCCTGGGCCAGTAAAATAAGGGCCGCCGAGAGCCGAGCAGAGGTTGAGGCCAACCATCTGTGAGCGGCGCTCCACCAAATGATGGAGGCTGAAAACGTCGTGACGGCCAGAGACCTACACATCTCTGAGCTGACCCTGGCCATCCAAGAAAATGAGGGTCGGGCGGCCATGGCTGAGGAGAGAGTAGGGTCTGCGGAGGAAAAGGTAGCAACAGTGGAGGAAAAAGTAAGGACCACGGAGGAGAAGGCACGGGAAGCGGAGGAGAAAGCAAACCAAGCCAGGGAGGAGGTGAGCCGCGCCCAAGAGGCCGAGAGGACTGCAGCGGCAGCCCTCGCCATGGAGGAAAGAGCTCGGGCCGTTGAGGTGGAAGCTGCTATCGTGGCCAGGACCGCTGGAATCATAGAAGAGTACAAAGCATCCGAGCGCTTTGCAGATGATTTGGCAGAAGCTTCAACGGCGGTGTTTCTTTAAGGGTTCCAGCACGGGAAGGAGAAAATTGCCAGGGACTTGAACATTCCCCAAGCCTTGGAAGTCGAACCAGATCACTTCTCGGATTCGGCCCCCTCCGACGATGAGCCCGCGCCAGCTGAACCGTGAGCTTCCTTGTTTTTTTTTTTGTAAGTCCGACGACGTCGGCGTTTTGTAATCACTCCAAATTAATAAAATATCTTTTTCCTCCAAGATGAATTGCCTATTTGCAACTCTTATCTCAAATTTGTTGGTTGATAATGCGCGACCCCTTGGTCCTATTAGTGCCAGGGGATAACTCAATTCACGCGTGAGCTATTCCATCTTAGCCATCTAGGACCAAAACTCGGGGCCAGGAAGGATAGGTTTCTTTGGGTTGAAGCGCCGGTCGTTGGAGGTTGAGGTAGGCAGGTTCCTTAGGACCGACGGTGCACCGCTTTGCCAGGGGTATGTCGAGCCTTGCGCCAGGTAGGCACATGGCTTTAGGTGCCGACGGGGGTTGGATTTTATGCCTGGCTGGTCCAGGCTTTAAGTGTCATCGGGTGTCGGGCTTTATGCCTGGCTGACCCAGGGCTTTAGGTGCCGACGGGGGTCGAGCTTTATGCCTGGCTGGCCCAGGGCTTTAGATGCCTATGGGTGTCGGGCTTCATGCCTAGCTGGCCCAGGGCTTTAAGTGCCGATGGGTGTTGGGCTTCATGCCTGGTTGGCCCAGGGCTTTAAGTGCCGACGGGTGTCGGGCTTTATGCCTGGCTGGCCCAGGGCTTTAGATGTCGATGGGTGTTGGGCTTTATGCCTGGCTGGGGCCAGGGCTTTAGGTGCCGACGGGTGTCGGGCTTTATGCCTGGCTGGCCCAGGGCTTTAGATGCCGATGGGTGTCGGGCTTTATGCCTGGCTGGCCTAGGGCTTTGGTGCCGACGGGTGTTAGGCTTTATGCTTGGCTGGCCCAGGGCTTTAGGTGTTGACGGGTGTTGGGCTTTATGCCTGGCTGGCCCAGGGCTTTAGGTGCCGATGGGTGTCGGGCTTTATGCCTGGCTGACCAGGGCTTTAGGTGCCGACGGGTGTCGGGCTTCATGCCTGGTTGGCCCAGGACTTTAGATGCCGATGGGTGTCGGGCTTTATGCCTGGCTGGCCCAGGGCTTTAGTGTGACGGGTGTCGGGCTTCATGCCTGGCTGGCCCAGGCTTTAGATGCCGACGGGTGTCGGGCTTTATGCCTGGCTGGCCCAGGGCTTTAGGTGCCGATGGGTGTTGGGCTTTATGCCTGGCTGACCCAGGGCTTTAGGTGCCGACAGGTGTCGGGCTTCATGCCTGGCTGGCCCAGGGCTTTAGATGCCGATGGGTGTCGGCTTTATGCCTGGCTGGCCCAGGGCTTTAGGTGCCGACGGGTGTCGGGCTTTATGCTTGGCTGGCCCAGGGCTTTAGGTGCCGACGGGTGTCAGGCTTTATGCCTAGCTGACCCAGGGCTTTAGGTGCCGACGGGGGTCTTCATGCCTGGCTGGCCCAGGGCTTTAGATGCCGACGGGTGTCGGGCTTTATGCCTGGCTGGCCCAGGGCTTTAGGTGCCGACGGGTGTCAGGCTTTATGCCTGGCTGGCCCAGGGCTTTAGGCAAAAAGAACTCAGGAGCTAAAATTGAAATTTGTTAATATAGAATGAGGGGTGAAGGCCCAAAAGGATACAAGCACGGTATTTAATGTGAGAGGAGAAATGCATTACTGATAATACCGATGAAGGTTGTCTGCATTCCATGTCCTAGGGAGCAGCTTCCCATCAAGCTCTTCAATCTTGTAAGCTCCGTGACGAATGTCTCGGCGATCCTGATAGGGTCCTTCCCAATTTGGGGCTAGCTTGCCTCCCTCCGCCGGCTTCGAGACTTCAGCCCGTCGAAGGATCAGGTCCCCCGGCAGGAAAGTCCTGGGACGCACACGGGCGTTGTAATATTTGGCGGCCCGTTGCCGGTAGACCGCCATCCGAAGTCGCGCTCGGTCTTGCATTTCCTCCACTAGGTCGAGGTTGGCTCGCAGCTGGTCTGGGTTACCTTCCTCGTTGTACGACTCCACCCAAGGGCTCGGTGAGACTAGGCTGAATGAGGTCTCACCGGTGGGGGCTCGTGGCGTTGTGTGATAGGCCCACAGCACGTTGGGGAGCTCCTCCACCCATCGTCCCTTACAGTCATCCAGTCGAGTTCTCAGCCCTTGGAGAATGATTCGATTAGTCACCTCGGCCGCCCCGTTGGTCTGAGGGTGCCCGACGGAAGTGAAATTCTGACGGATGCCCAGTTCGGAGCAGAACTCCCGGAAGGCGCGTGTTGTCAAACTGCCGGCCATTGTCGGTGACCAGGGTGTGCGGCAGTCGAACCGACATATGATGGACTTCCAGAAGAAGGATCTCACTTTGCTTTCCATGATCTTAGCAAGGGCCTCGGCTTCAACCCACTTGGTGAAGTGATCAACGCCACCAGGAGGAACTTTTGCTGTCCGGAGGCCGGGGAAATGGTCCCAGGATATCCATACCCCACTGGGCGAAGGGCCAGGGTGCCACCAAGGGGGTTAACTGAGACGTCGGCTGTCGCTGGATATTAGCATGGCGCTGACAGCTATCACATCTCTTAAAGCTCGGCCGCGTCCTCCTTCATGGTCAGCCAAAAGTACCCCTGTCGTAGGGCCTTGTAAGCTAGGGCTCTGCCCCCAGGTGACTTCCACAGATGCCTTCATGGATCTCCCGCAGGATGTAGTCTGATTCAGCTGGTCCCACACACCTGAGGACCGGGTATGAGAATGATCTTCGATAAAGCTTCCCATCCATCATCAAGAACCTCGGGGGGGCATCCATCCAGGAGGGCTCTTGCTCAACTGGTAACGCTTCATCCACAACTTCAATGCTTGGGGCTTGGAGGTGCTCCACATATGTTCTTCCCAGCGTCCCGTCGGCCGAAGTGGCTAAACGGGATAATGCGTCGGCCCTAGGATTCTCCACTCGGGAATGTAGCTGATACGGAAGTAAGAGAACGAGAGGCTTGGGATTGCACCTTGCTCAGGTAACGGGACATGGTTGGGTCCCTAGCTTCGTACTCCCCAGTGATCTGCCCAGAAACAAGCTGAGAGTCCGTGAAGGCCCTCAAATGCCCGCGCCTAACTCCTCAGCCAACCTCATTCCCGCTAACAGGGCTTCATACTCCGCCTGGTTGTTAGTTGCCGGGAACTGGAATCTAAGAGCATACTCCACCGCATCCCCTTCGGGCTCGCAAGAATGAGTCCAGCTCCGCTTCCTTGAGAATTTGCTGCTCCATCCACATGCAAAATCCAGTCCTCTTTTTCTACCTCCTCGGTCGAGGGAGGGTCCACACACTCCTCCGGGCGTATCTCCTCCACACCCTTCTCGGTCCAGGAACACTCAACCAAGAAATCAGCTATCACCTGAGACTTCATGGCTGACCTTGGTCGGATGGATAGGTCAAACTCACTCAGTTTAATGGCCCATTTGGCTAACCGACCGAGGTGTTAGGGCGAGACAAGATGGTCTGAAGAGGTTGGTCCGTGAGCACCACGATGGGATGAGCTTGAAAGTAGGGTCAGAAGCGTTGGGCAGAGACCACCAGGGCAAAAATGAACTTCTCGGTTCTAGAGTATCTGGTCTCGGCATCATGAAGTACCTTGCTGGTGTAATAGACTGGCCTCTGGACCCCATCAACATCCATGCGTACGAGCACAGAGCTGACAGCTTCGGGGGAGGCTGCGAGATATAGGAAGAGCTCCTCCCCACTCTTTGGCTTGGACAACAGCGGGGGAGTGGATAGAAATTGCTTCAACTCCTCGAAGGCATCCTGACACTCCTTTGTCCACTCGAAGCCATTGACCTTGCGCAGCGCCTTAAAGAAGGGCAGGCACCTTTCTGCCGATCTTGACATGAAGCGACTCAAAGCCGCCACCCTCCCGGTTAGGCGTTGCACCTCCTTCTTGTTAGCTGGGGGCCTCATATCCAAGATAGCCCTGATCTTGTCAGGGTTGGCTTCAATCCCTTGCTGGGTTACCATAAAGCCCAGAAACTTGCCTGCTGCCACTCCAAAGGCACACTTGTGGGGGTTAAGCCTCATCCGATACCGGCACAGGTTGTTGAAGGTCTCCTCGAGGTTGGCGACATGGTCAGCAGCACTGGTGCTCTTGGTCAGCATATCATCCACATACACCTCCATGTTATTCCCTATCTGGTCCTCAAAGACCTTATTCATCAACCTTTGATAGGTGGCTCTGGCATTCTTCAGCCAAACGGCATCATCTTGTAGCAGTAAATCCCCTTTTCTGTAATAAAAGAGGTGGCTTCTTCATCTGCTGGGTTCATCCTGATCTGATTGTACCCCGAGAATGCATCCATGAAACTAAGGGTTTCATGCCCGGACGTGGCGTCCACTAGCTGGTCGATCCGGGGGGAAGCTGTCTTTGGGGCATGCCTTATTGAGGTCGGTGAAGTCCACGCACATCCTTTAGCTCCCACTGGCCTTGCGAACCATCACGACATTCGCCAGCCAGTCCGGGTAGTGCACCTCGTGGATATGACCAGCCGCCAGTAGCTTCCGCACCTCCTCATCCATGGCCTTCTATTGATCGGGGGCGAAACTCCTTTTCTTCTGCCGGATAGGTCGGCACTCCGCCCGAATGTTAAGTTGGTGGGTAATCACCTCTTCTGGAATTATTAGCATGTCGGACGCCGACCAGGCAAAGATATCTGCATTAGCTCGCAGAAAGGTGAGGAGTCGGTCATGAGCCTCCTCCAGGAGTAGGGCTCCAATCCAGACTGTTCTCATCGGGTCCTCCCCGAGGAGAAAGTAGCAGTCGCTCGGCCGGCTCTCTCTTCTCTTCAGGTCTCGAGGATCCAGCATCTCAGGTACCGACGCGGGTGCTGCCCCCTGCGGACTAGGGGCCATGTGGTAGCAAAGTGAAGGTGGATTCTGCTCTCCCCGCATCTCCCCGACTCCTTCACTGGTAGGAAACCTCACGAGGAGCCTCTTAGTGGATATGACAGCATCCAAGAGATTGAGCCCGGGCCTCCCGAGGATCGCATTGTAAGCAAGGGGCACACGGACCACTAAGAACTTTATGAAAACTGTACTTTGACATGGGGATGTGCCAGCCGTCACAGGAAGAGTGACCTCCCCCTCGACTTTCACAGAATCTCCTGTGAACCCCATCAGGGGCGTGGCGACAGGCCGGAGTAGATCGGGCGACAGGTTCATGCGAACAAAAGCATCATAGTTCAAAACATCCACAGAGCTCCCACTATCAACTAGAATTCTTTTACAGGATGTTTAGCGATCGTCATGGACACGACGACGCTATCATCATTTTTGTTTACTACCCCTCTAAGTCCTTTTTAAAGAAAGGAATTACAGAATCCAACTCCCCCTCCCCTCTCGGCCTCTTCGGCAGGCCTCCTGCCCCCAGGAAATCATTGCCACCGTCTTCTCCGTTGGGCATTGTCGATCATCGGCGGCGGGGCGCTGATGGGCCAGGAGCTCCCGGGTTGTTCCTCTGGACGAACTTTCCCAGGTGGCCCCACTGGATAAGGTCTTCGATAGCCTTCTTCAGCTGGCGATACTCGTTAGTATCATGGCCGTGATCCCGGTGGTAGAGACAGTAGAGGTTCTTGTTGCGGGGATCTTCGGGTTCATTGGAGGAGGGCGCTGAAGATAAGACTCCCCTTCAATCTCGAGCAAGATCTGAGATATCGGGGCGAGCAGTGGGGTGTAGGGTCCATCTCTTGATGCAGGGGCTCGGGGACGGTTGTCTGGCCGGCGAGGAGGCTCAGGTCTTCTGGGGAGAGCTTCGACAGGTTCCAGTCGGGCCGGTTTCTTGGGGACGTTCCACCAGCCTCGCGCCGGGAAAGTCGGCCTCGTCAGCTCGAATGTACTTCTGGGCCCGGGTCAAGAGCTCGGCGTAGGAGCCGGGTGGCTTCTTGTCAAGGGAGTACGCGAAGCGAGACGGGCGAAGCCCTCGCTTCAAGGCCAAAGTGGCCACCGAGTCTTCAAGATTGTAGACCTCCAGGGCCGCCTCCTTGAACCGAGCGACATAATCCCGCAGGGACTCACCGCTCTTCTGCTGGACGGCGAAGAGGCTATCTGCTACCCTTGGAATCTTTCGGCAGGCATCAAAATGGGCCAAGAAAGCCCTCTCCAACTGGCGGAAGGAATCGATACTTGTGGCAGACGAGAGTACCAAGCTCGGCGCCTTCTTCAGGGTGGCTGGGAAGGCGATGCACATGAGCGAATCAGTGGCCCCCTGGACTTGCATGAGAACCTTATAACTCTCCAAGTGGTCCAAGGGGTCTGTGGTCCGTCATAAGGATCTAGCTGGGAAGGTAGAACCGGGTGGAGATGGGCTCCTCCATGATGCGGCGAGACAATGGAGGCCGGCTGTCGTAGTCCGTCTCTGGCAGATGGGTGATCCGACGGCTAAGCTCCTCCAACCTCTGGTTATACTCGTCAAGTCGACGCTCGGCTCGACGGGCCATCCGGCCATCAAAGGAGCCCTCCCCCGAAGATTTAGAAGAGGAACAGGGACGGCAGTGCCGGCGGGGGCGCTCCGCCTCCCTCCCGTGCCATCGCTTAGGAGAGACACTGTGGCAGGAAGGCGACCGGTGTCTCTTAGAAGCTTCCCGGTGGTGAGGCTTGGGCGAAGCTTGATGGTGGCGATCCTCTGGCAGGTGATCTCCTTCGGGAGGAATGCTGGCTGGGTTGCACCACCCCTGGGACTGATGGATTTGGCTCTGGCTGCTGCGGCCGCCTGTTGGTGCTGCAGGCCTTGAACCGCCGCCAGAGATTGGACTTGCATGGCAGGGCGGTGAATCGATCTTCTTGGAACTGCTGAGGAGGCGCAGGAACATCGGTGGAGGAGCGGAAGGTCCAGCCGCCTGGGATGCAGCGGGCGGAATGCTGGCCGTGAGAGCCGGGGGGACCTGCGCAGGTGGACCGGCCCTCGGCGCTGCCCCCCAGCGCAAGTGGAAGAACTCCCTTCGTACGGGTCGTCACCATGGCTTCAAGAGCTCAAGAAGAGATCGCAGATTGCTGGTTCGATGTCTTTCTCTTTCCCCTTCCTGGCGCGCCAATCTGATGATGCCAAGTCACCTTCTTCAAGCGTCGGGGAAGACGGACGTCCTTCTCTGGACCCCTGCAAGAAAAGTCCCTGGAGACCGGATGCTCCGGTGGGGACCCTCCGACGCTCAAGTTAGTCACTTGGGATCAGATAAGAACTGCTCAGCAGAAGGGAGCTGAACAGTTAGGGTTTTTGCTAGTAGGAAGAAAGCTAGAAAACCAGAGTTCGAGTCCCTACTTACAGTGCGGGCGCGTGCTTTTATACCTGCCCGAATGTCCCATCTTTCTGTTCCAGAAGATTGCTATCGTACCATCACTGTGTGCACCGAGGTGTCCCGTGTTACCTGTCAATATGGCTTTACAGGTGTCTAGCAGCCGTGGTTGCATTTGGTGCGCGCCGTTGCTTGACATGACGCGCACAGTTGCAAGTGGTAGTGAATCGTACTCCGTAACGGGGCACAGTCATGCACAGGACACATGCAATGCACCATACGCCGTTATGAGGTATGGTCGCAAGCAGTCATGGGCGCACAGCGAGTCACGTGGGTGCGCCAGGTGGCCCAGAGTTGTCGTTTGGTTCGAAGGCTGGTTCATGTGCTGAACGTTGATGATGCCTGCGCACTCCGAGACCGGAGGGGGGCTCGAGGTTGAGATATAGTGACCTCTCCCCAAGACCAGGGGGTCTCGGGGGTGAGATGCTTATGCACCCCGAGACCGGAGGGGGGTCTCGGGGTCGAGATATGGTGACCTCACCCCGAGACCGTAGGGGGGGGTCTCGGGGTTGAGATAATGCTTGTGCACCCCGAGACCGGAGGGGGGGTCTTAGGGTCAAGATATGGTGACCTCACCCTGAGACCGAAGGGGGTCTTGGGGATGAGATGGTGCTTGTGCACCCCGAGACCGGAGGGGGGTCTCGGGGTCGAGATATGGCGACCTCACACCGATACCGGAGGGGGTCTTGGGGGTGAGATGGTGCTTGTGCACCCGAGACCAGAGGGGGTCTCGGGGTCGAGATATGGCGACCTCACCCCGAGACCGAAGGAGGTCTTGGGGGTGAGATGGTGCTTGTGCACCCCGAGACCGGAGGGGGGTCTCGGGGTCGAGATATGGCGACCTCACCCCGAGACCGGAGGGGGTCTTGGGGGTGAGATGGTGCTTGTGCACCCCGAGACCGGAGGGGGGTCTCGGGGTCGAGATATGGCGACCTCACCCCGAGACCGAAGGAGGTCTTGGGGGTGAGATGGTGCTTGTGCACCCCGAGACCGGAGGGGGTCTCGGGGTTGAGTATGGCGACCTCACCCCGAGACCGGAGGGGGTCTTGGGGGTGAGATGGTGCTTGTGCACCCCGAGACCGAAGGGGGGGTCTCGGGGTCGAGATATGGCGACCTCACCCCGAGACCGGAGGGGATCTTGGCGGTGAGATGGTGCTTGTGCACCCCGAGACCAGAGGAGGGTCTTGGGATCGAGATATGGCGACCTCACCCCAAGACCGGAGGGGGTCTTGGGGGTGAGATGATGCTTGTGCACCCCAAGACCGGAGGGGGGTCTCGGGGTCGAGATATGGCGACATCACCCCGAGACCGGAGGGGGTCTTGGGGGTGAGATGGTGCTTGTGCACTCCGCGACCGGAGGGAGGGTCTCGGGGTCGAGATATGGCGACCTCACCCCGAGACCGGAGGGGGTCTTGGGGGTGAGATGGTGCTTGTGCACCCCGAGACTGGAGGGGGTCTCGGGGTCTAGATATGGCGACCTCACTCCAAGACCGAAGGGGGTATTGGGGGTGAGATGGTGCTCGTACACCCCGAGACCGGAGGGGGGTCTCGGGGTCGAAATATGGTGACCTCACCCTGAGACTAGAAGAGGTCTCGGGGGTGAGGTGGTGCTTGTGCACCCCGAGACCAGAGGGGGGTTCCGGGGTTGAGATATGGCGACCTCACCCCGAGACCGGAGGGAGTCTTGGGGTTGAGATGGTGCTTGTGCACCCCGAGACTGGAGGGAGGGTCTCGGGGTCGAGATATGGCGACCTCATCCCGAGGCCGGAGGGGGTCTTGGGGTGAGATGGTGCTTGTGCACCCCGAGACCAGAGGGGGGGTCTCGAGGTCGAGATATGGCGACCTCACCCCGAGACCGGAGGGGATCTTGGCGGTGAGATGGTGCTTGTGCACCCGAGACCAGAGGAGGGTCTCGGGGTCGAGATATGGCGATCTCACCCCGAGACCGGAGGGGGTCTTGGGGGTGAGATGGTGCTTGTGCACCCCCAGACCGGAGGGGGGTCTCGGGGTCGAGATATGGCAACATCACCTCGAGACCGGAGGGGGTCTTGGGGGTGAGATGGTGCTTGTGCACTCCGCGATCGGAGGGAGGGTCTCGGGGTCGAGATATGGCGACCTCACCACGAGACCGGAGGGGGTCTTGGAGGTGAGATAGTGCTTGTGCACCCTGAGACCGGAGGGGGGTCTCGGTGTCTAGATATGGCAACCTCACTCCAAGACCGGAGGGGGTATTGGGGGTGAGATGGTGCTCATGAACCCCGAGACCCTATGACGACCTCACCCCGAGACCGGAGGGGGTCTTGGGGGTGAGATGGTGCTCGTGTACCCCGAGACCGGAGGGGGGTCTCGGGGTCGAGATATGGCGACCTCACCTCGAGATCGGAGGTGGTCTTAGGAGTGAGATGGTGCTTATGCACCCCGAGACCGGAGGGGGGTCTCGGGGTCGAGATATGGTGATCTCACCCTGAGACCGGAGGGGGTCTCGGGGGTGAGATGATGCTGGTGCACCCCGAGACAGGAGGAGGGTCTCGGGGTCGAGATATGGTGACCTCACCCCGAGACTGGAGGAGGTCTCGCGGGTGAGGTGGTGTTTGTGCACCCCGAGACCAGAGGGGGGTCCCGGGGTTGAGATTTGGTGATCTCACCCCGAGACCGGAGGGGGTCTCGGGGTGAGATGATGCTGGTGCACCCCAAGACCGGAGGGGGGTCTCGGGGTCGAGATATGGTGACCTCACCCCAAGACTAGTGAGATGGTGCTTGTGCACCCCGAAACCAGAGGGGGGTCCCGGGGTTGAGATGTTGTGACATCTCCTCGAGACCAGAGGGGGTCTCGGGGTTGAGACGCGGTAATCTCCGTTAGCTGCTGTTACCATTTGTTCTAACGATGCTGGATCAGCCATATCAGACCTCACCCCGAGACCGAAGGGGGTCTTGGGGGTGAGATGATGCTGTGCACCCTGAGACCGGAGGGGGGTCTCGGGGTCGAGATATGGCGACCTCATCCCGAGACCGGAGGGGGTCTTGCGGGTGAGATGGTGCTTGTGCACCCCGAGACCGAAGGGGGGTCTCGAGGTCGAGATATGGTGATCTCACCCCGAGACCGGAGGGGGTCTTGGGGGTGAGATGATGCTGGTGCACCCGAGACCGAAGGGGGTCTCGGGGTCGAGATATGGTGACCTCACCCCGAGACCGGAGGAGGTCTCGGGGGTGAGGTGGTGCTTGTGCACCCCGAGACCATAGGGGGGTCCCGGGGTTGAGATTTGATGATCTCATCCCGAGACCGAAGGGGGTCTCGGGGTGAAATGATGCTGGTGCACCCCGGGATCGAAGGGGGGTCTCGGGGTCGAGATATGGTGACCTCACCCTGAGACCCGAGGGGGTCTCGGGGTTGAGATGGTGCTTGTGCACCCCGAGACCAGAGGGGGGTCCCGGGGTTGAGATGTTGTGACCTCTTCCCGAGACCAGAGGGGGTCTCAGGGTTGAGACGCGGTAACCTCCGTTAGTTGCTGTTACCATTTGTTCTAACGGTGCTGGATCAGCCACATCAGAAAATATATATTGGGTATTTGCTAATTGAGTACAAAACCAAGACAAATCTCTGTATAGAAATAATAAGAAATGTTTATAAAAATTGGTGCAATTTATGGTGATGAAGATTTTATTAAATAATAAATTATTAAACCAGTATTAGTTGACCTCAAGCTAACTTTTTTTTTTATTGTTGTCCCAAAGCCTTCAAAGAATGTAGTTTTCTATCCAAATGAAAATAAACAAAGAGGCATCCAATTTGTAGTGTGATTGACTCAACAATGATTGGAAAGACCAAATCATTTATTATTGATGTTGAGAATCCACATATTAATGATGAAATATATTTAAACTCTTATAGTCCACGAAGTATGATATTATTAAACTTTATAAAGGAAACTCTCTATCAGATCTATTTCAAAATATTGGTCATGTCTCATTTTGAAAGGCCTGATTTAGTCATTAAGAAAAATATAATAATTTGGCTGATGTGCTGTAATTTCAACATATCATATCTCAATTTTCACTAAATTCTGAACTCCACTAAAAGGCATATTAATATCTATTGGACCATCTATTCAGGTGTCTTGCACGATAGCAACACATTGAAGTGTCACTCAAAAAATGCTTGTATTATTATTAAGTTGATTTATAATTGATAGTAGGCAATGGTATAGTTTGTTACATCAATTATAACGGAAAAATATCCAGATATTAGATTAAAAAAAGTTAGTAAAATTTAATATGATCTGACAAGAACGGTATCTAGCAGCACCAGCATGGCAGCCTTCATTATGGCTTATGACAAAAATATGCTAATTGTTGTTTGCTAACTTGATTTTTCTAAAACATATCATTATTTTTTTTCCGAACAAATGAATTGGCCCTCAAGATGGGATGTTTTTTGGTTTTTTTGCTTTTCAAGCAACAAAAAAATGGAAAAACAAATAGAAAAAATAGTGGATTTTATTTGTTTACATGCTCTAGTTGTCCATGAACAGGAAAAGAACAAAACTTTTATCAATATTACCTATTAATGGGACAATCAAGGTTTTTCAATGAAAATAAATTTAATAGTTTTATTATGTTACTTCTTCAAGGTCATCACACATTAGTCCTCATCTGAATCCATGAATACAAGTTTGAGCATTTGGCCAATACTTATATTCAGAAATAAAATACGATTTGAAATATTCGATCTTCATCAAACATACAATTCAATTTTCAATTTTATTATTTGTATGCAGCATTTAAAAACTTTTAAGAGCAATTAACGAAAATATTATGATGGTATTGATTATATAGAATTTTATACAGCATTCATGTCATGTGAATATTCGGTTTAATAACCTACTACTAATTCCTTTTTTTGCTTACAGTAAAATCAATGGCTAGAGGAAAACTTAGAAAGTAATAAAGTCTATAGGTTGGCACTAGAGATTCCATCCCAAAAACCATATTTTGACTTGATAGCCATAAAATTTGACTGTATGAGTTGTATCTATATTGATATTATATTTTTAATATTTAATTTGTATCAAAGAAATATATATTTATATAAATTTTAGTATTAAACTAGTATTTATATTTTTATTCATATTTATCAAATAAATATGAATACTTATGTAGATTTTTGCTTTAGCTTTTTCTTCAATTAGGGTTGATCATAAGATAGAAAGTTTCGACAACATGTCCAATCCAGTGTAAAATTTTGATGGATTTTTAAAAATATGCATATAGAATTAGGTTAAATAAAGAAGTAAAGGTAATCTGAAAATTAAAAGGAGATTGAAAAAAAAGATATAGACTACTCCACTCGATGTAACAAACACATATATATACTCCTACACTATCTTAAAGATTAAAAAGTTAGAAAAAATAGAATAGCTTTAGATCCCATGAATTCAAAAGTGAGAAAGGTAAGTGAATTCTAAGCTTAGCTACATTTAATTATTTTTTTCATCCTTGAATTTATATATATTTTAAAATTATATTTTATTTATTATTTTAAAATTTTTAAACTATACGGATCAAGGATGAAAAATGTGATATGGTCCATATTTAACTATTTCTAAATGTAGCTAAATTTAACTATATATATATATATATATATATATATATATATAAGCAATTTTGCACCTTAATATTGAAAAAGATTAGACCTTAAATAAGGCAGAAAAAAAATTTAATACAAAAGAAAGAAAAAAATCTTTTTGATGGATTTGAAATTGATCGTTGGATTGTAGCCGATCAAAAATATAAATTTGATAATAAAACTAAATTAGTGTTGGGCGCGAACATCGAATGTATAATCCTAAGCTGACCTAGACTCATGAAGTTTGATCAGCTCTGCTAAGAAGAAAAAGTTTTGCTGCACTATCCTTCGATGCAACAAACGTGCATCGATCATGCAGATTAGCTGCTTGCGTGTATCGGTGCCCATGCGATGGTCCAATGGGCCTTATCGCACACGGCACATGTGGATGGCCAATCCGCATGATCGATGCGTGCTTGCTGCATTGGAGGGCGGTGTAGCAAGTTTTTTCCCTCCTATGAATGAAGTTTTGCCATGGCTCTCGCTTCTGCCCCACCTTATTGTTCCTTTAAGGATGGCAATGGCTTTGGAATGGTTTGGGGCAACCTCTACCAGTTCTCCTTCTCGTTGGGGAAAACCTTCCCATTCCTCACTCTGTTAAGCTATTATAGTTAACGGGACATGGACATGGATACCCAGGCGAGTAAACGGGTACCCATTGGGTATCTGTTTGGTGATTCGTTTTGCTAATGCTGGTTCGTCGCTCGTTGCAATCGTTTATGGTTCGCTGATTTTAGCTAGGGTTTTATAATGAAAACAGAGAAAGGAATAAGCGCAAAGAAAGAGAAATGTGGAAAGAGCGTTTTTGGTGCGGTGGCGAAGATAGACGGTGGAGCTAAAGAAGATGATGGTGAGAGAGAGGGATCGGTTCACTAGGATTCTAGGATTGATGTTGAGGCGGATACGTGAAAGAAGAAAAGAGAGAGAAAAATTAAAACGTATTTTACTAAGATTTTTTTAGTATATATTTTATTTATTTTTTATATATATATATATATAAAATTTAAAACTAATGGAAATAGAGATGAATTAACGGGATGAAGCGAACAATACTGTACTTGACCGGTTATCCGTTTAATGAGTAATCTTCATACCTATTAAGCCGTTTGGATTGAAATTCTTCGATTCGTTTGAGACGGTACTGACCAGGTAAACGGCCAGGAAAATTGACCCCTACGTCCCTTCGCGCTTCCTCCTTGCCGAATTCCTCTCTCGAACTGATAAAACCTTCTCCGCCACCGCGCCCCTGAGTAGCGAGCCATGGAGGTCGCCTTCTCCCATTCGCGCTTTTCCCTGGAGGCGTGTATTCTCTCCTCTCGTCCCACCCGCTCTCGTGGCACTAGTACCCGATCCAAGGCTGCCCTCACCCCTTCTCCGGGTTCCTCACCGAGAGCATCCTCTCTTAGCAGCGGTTTCGTCGCTCCGTTCGTCGGGGTCAGAACATGCGGATCCCCTCGCTAAGCCTGTCTCCATCCGGCAGCCGAGGCAAGATGGGTGTCATCACTATGGTAATCTCCACCACAGCGGTCTTCTTTGTTCTCCTTTTAACTTTTCTAGGCTTAGGTGTGAAACTTTTGTGGCTTTTCAAAATTAAACTCTAATTGCTTTGATTTTCTTTTGTTATGTTAAATATTTTGGCTTCTGAGGCTTCATGTTCGAGCTCATCTTGCACCAAAGAGTGATCTTTTATGCATTAGAATTGACATTGCTTGAACTCAAATATGTGTTGGAGCCGGTCTATGCTCGCTGATGCGCTACATTATATCCTTAGGAGTGATAAAGATGGTAAATTTTCCAACTAGGACTTTGGATCTTGCATTTCACACTTACTAGTTAATCACTGGACACACACGAGGCAGTTCCAAGCAATTATACGTTCGAAAGCCTAATATTAAGTTTACATTTAATTCATGTCGTGTAAAAATATTGTAAACTCTGTT
Source organism: Calamus simplicifolius (assembly GCA_900491605.1). Taxonomy (NCBI): domain Eukaryota; kingdom Viridiplantae; phylum Streptophyta; class Magnoliopsida; order Arecales; family Arecaceae; genus Calamus; species Calamus simplicifolius. Next base: position 715,608 of record UESW01003987.1, on the reverse strand, counting down.
CCACATATGTATGCCAATACCGAACAGTAGCATGCAAAAATTATGCACATGTTTGGAAAAGTTATGTAATAATTCCATTGTAGGGTCTTTATGGCCTCTCATTAATATGTTAACAATTTAAGCAGGGAAAGGATACATGATTAGTAACATGATTAATGAGATATGGACAGAGTGTATGATGGATGTTTTTTATCTCATTAATCAATCGAGTATTTGGAAAAATAGGCTGATACTTTGTTTTTTATCTGTATTTTGTTTGCCTCGAAAATTATATAAAGAGTATCAAAAATGTGTGCTTAGTAAAGTGGAGAATGTACATATATAAGTTAATCGATGCCTTTTCTCCTCGGTTGTGTTTTGGATACCATGTTGGGATCTACAGACTGGATGGCCTTGGTGCCCATGACTCCTGAGCTGGTAGGCGCACAGGTAGTGCAGATTCCCAAGGACATAGGCAAGACTGCCTAGGCCTCTGTGGAGTGACCTTTGACAACATTCATATGGGCTTCCACAGACTAAAATGCACATTACAGTGCACAAACTGCTCTACTATGTCCATATCTACCTGACAAGTTATGTATTTTACATTATAGGGTGATGTGCATTAGCACCTCAATCCTCGGGGAGGCTTCTCAATTTGATAGGGTTTACTGCATGACTAACATAAGATCAAGTACGTTGTTCACTTGTGACACTCGGGATAATTCTCTTGATTGTTTGACTACTGGTGAATCAAATGATTTTTCAACTTGGTGTCAAACACTATACATTTCATTCATAGCAACTGATATGTGATTGCTGTTTCAGCATTAAATTGTTTATGGTGGAGGTGTTCTGTGGCAGGTAACCATTGCTTCTTGATTATAGTTTGTTCATGGTTTGTGTTCATCTGTCAACAGGTTATCCCTTTCTTGAGAGGAAGCGCATGGGAGTAACAACCTCTAGATCTAGCTTCTTATTTGTACAAAAATCGAATTGTATGCTTGGGTATGTCTCTTGTTCCATCAGTGACAGAGCTGATGCTAGCAGAGTTTCTTTATCTTCAATATGAGGATGCAGAAAAGCCAATTTACCTATATATAAATTCCACGGGCACAACGAAGGTCTTGTTCTTTTTCTCTTAAGTAATATAATAGAAATCAGAAAGTTTTATGCATTTCAAATTCTAAATTTATCAAAGGAGACTCTTACATTGATTACGTCTTATACCAAACACCAGATATTGCTGCTGTCAGTTAGATGAGTAGGGAGTGTCCAGGTGTGTGTGCATCTTGATTGTTTAGCAAAAACAAGTGTTACAAAAATCACTAGAACTTGCTTTAGAAACTCTTTCCTGCTTCAACATAGTGCCATACAAAATTTTTATTTCAGGATTTGTACTTGTAGATGCTGCACTGCATTTTAAATATGCATACACGCTCGTCCACATGCATGCATATATACACGTAAGTGCATATACATATATACGTATGTATGCACATATATAGCATGTGCATGTGTGTGCGTGTGCACCCACACCAACACAAACACAGGTATGAATGCAGGCGCGTGCTCACATACATACAGAGAGAGAGAGAGAGAGAGAGAGAGAGAGAGAGAGAGAGAGTCATAAATATCTAACGTTCAGACATTGTTTCTATTCCTACTCCAAACATTAGTTGTAGAATTAGGATGGACTATTATGGACAAGCTGTCAAGAAGGAGATGGCTTGCCAACACTTTTATACATTTTTCCCCATCTTTCGGAGCCTGTGAAACAATTTTCATCCAAATTGTTTCATATATGACTGTGCAGTGTTGGCATGATTTAAATATCACAACAAGAGTAAGATTGAGATGATATATGTGTAAAGTATAGTAAATTGATTCCTCACTCTAGGGTGCCCTGAAATTAACAGAAGATATCAAGTATGCTGCCCATTGGTGTCTCAACTTGCAAGTGGCCACTGCTCTTTAGCTATGTCATAATGGACTGATTAAATGTTCATGTTCATATCATACTTCTTCTCTCTAGAGCAAGTCTATGCTGTCGAAGGAACGCAGTTAACGTGGGCACTGTGACTTTCCAGTCAAGACAGCCTAATGTTTTGTAACTGTTATTTATATTTTATCCCTGATAGCATGTCTCTGATTCCTATATTTTTTGGTGACAAGTAATATTTAAGTACAGAACCACGTGAATTTGTGTATATTAGTTCTATATTTGCATGCCTAGTACATCATTCTATTGTTCTGGCATTTCCTAGATTTCCTCTCTGTCTGCATAGGGCCCTTGTAGTCTAGCTGTTCTTTAAGGCCATGACCACTAGCAAGTGTGCTGGCCTACTGGCTTCTTAGTACATCTGACAAAATCTTAACTGCAGAAGGGATGTGAGAAAGGATATTGTGTTAGGGGGATATGCTCCCATGGCCCATAACTTATGATTGTTTAGTTCTTTCAAAAACACAGTTTAGGTCACCTTCCACCCAGATAGACTTGGTCCCAAAATACCAAAATTCTCACAGAATCTGTGGCAGTCAGGTGTCAAAATCTGACCAGTCAAATTTCTGATAACACATCTGGATCCAGGCGAACCTTTGGCCAATTCAAACGCACCATCCAAATCTAGTTTCAGCATGTCTGAGGACTTTTTGATCATCTGAAAAATATCTTGTTATACTCTAGAGTGGTGGCAAAATCCCATCCAGCTCATATCTGCAATTACTCCAATAGGTTCAGCATCCTCTTTTCTGTGAAATTCTACAGGGAAAATAATGTTGTGTATGGTCTCATCAGTGAATTGGTTCTGAGCTCAGAATGATAGGTATATAATAGATTCTTATATTTATCCTAATGGCTTGATGACATTGTAATCTTGCTCAAGATACTGGTGTGATGCCTGTTCCTTTTTCTTATAAAGATGTGATTTGTGAGACACCTTGAGCCATTTTTTAAATCATCTTTTGTCCCCAACTCATACATCAGGAAAACAAATCTGCATTTATGGTTAAAAATATCTCATAGTTTGCTCATAGGAGAATTGTTTTCTGCGCTTTCTCAACTCGTAAAAACTCTCTCTTTGGTTAAACTAAATTAAGTAGTAATTCATTATTTCTAGGGAAGGTGTAGAATGCACCACTCCCCATGCTTGACCTGTACCTTGTAGAAGCTTCTTATTGAAGAGAGGCAAAAGTATGTATTTGAGGGTTGATTGCTATATGATGGACTTTTTTATAATCTCTTGTCATTTAAGGTGTAACAGAGATAACTCTTGCTTAGCCTTTTTTCAAGTTATTCTATATTCCCAAGTAATTTGATGTTTGATGTACCAATTGAAGAGCAGTGGATTCAAAGGTGCCATCCAGCTTACCAAGCTGGTGAAGTTTTTGGCAGTTGTACCAAATGATTTGGGATCAAATGTTACTTTCATGGGGTTTGGGGACTTTAGGGGTATTTCAGGGAGGGTTATGTCCCATTTCGTGTTCCATTGTCTAGAGGTTATTTCTAATGGGAAAAAAATAGGAGCAGTGGACTCTAACCATAACTGAGAAAAGGAAGAGTAGTGGCTTCTTATTATAGCCTTGAAGCTGCAGCTAATGTTTCAATTATTTAAAGCTGCACATTCTTATGCTTAATGGTTTTATTTGTCTTATATTGTTATCTTTTATTTTCTGTTGCTTGCAATATTTCATGATTCTAAAATTAGTTTTGCTAACATTTGACAGAGGATCTTTTATTTGTTCTTCCAGGGTAGAGAAATTGGGTTATGAAACAGAGGCTTTTGCAATTTATGATGTCATGAGGTTATTTTCTAGACCATATCGCTTGGATTCTTATGACGCACTTTTTTTTTTTTCTGCGTGGTGATTCTGGCCTATTGAGAAATGCTATCTCACAGAAAGCCATCTCTGATTTACTGCTGTGATATCACCTTATTGCATTATCAATAATGCAACCTCTCTCTCATGTGCGTGCATAGTGGAGGGGGGTGTTAATTTGTAAAATAGGAAATAAAGGTGCAGCAGTACAGATAGTACATTGAGACCTGCCAATCAAAGAGCAAATTATGTCACATTTCAACTTGTCCTTAAAAAGGTTGAGTGTAAGCTCCTTCTTGTTGTTGGTCCTCTAAATCAACTTAGGAAAGAGCACTCATTTACCAAAAATTTTTCTGTGCTTCTAAAAGTTGGCACAAATATTTCTCACTCCAGAGGGATTTTACAACTTAAATTTATTGTCTTCAGCTTGCATTTAAATGTTTCCATTTAATGCCATATATAAACTAATTTGCTATTTTCAGTCCTGTGTGACTTCCAGATTCCGCTGCTGTTGGGGATTTGCAAATCCTTTTCTCTGTTTATTCAATACTGTCCCCTTTCCTCATCTCTCATCCATTGTGTCCATAAACCCTCTGATATGCCAAGTACAATAGTTTAAACTAGTTAGGGGATTGTGAGTATTCTCCGCTTTTGTTGGCTATTTTTGAAATGTTGCAGCATGAACCCATATCGTTCACATACTGGTATGACAAGAGTTGTCATCTGCCCCTTGCATTTACTCACAGATCACCCAAAAAATCCACTCATGGTCTGCCAAACCAAACGGCACCTCTCTATCAACATGAGTCAATAATCTAATTCTTTTAGAGACCCATTTCCTCAAACCTACCTGATTCCACTGCTGCACCTTCCCCCACTTCAGGTAACTGAGGATCATACTCTGTGTTGGCAAGTTGATATGACTGTGAAAACTGATGTCTTCAAAGTACAGGTATGTTAAACCACCAATTTTCACACTTTGTGTTGGAAATGCTTGGGAAGAAGCCGCTTTACTTTTGGCTTACCGTTGCCAGAGGAAATTGTGCTGCTCTACCATTATCAACAATAATGATAAGCAGGTATATCTTTTTCTGTAGCATATAATTTTACGTTTTAGGCTATTTATTTTTTGATGTAGTTTGATATATTTTTGTAGTCTTGTATGCCATTTTCTGTTGTAAGACTAGACCTTCCTGTTTATTTGTTAGATATGCCTATTGGGTATGTAACATGACTACCATCTCCTGCTCCACCTACAGCCAATTGTGAGATTTCAAGGTCAGGCATCAGATGTTGATCTTGCAAGAAAAGAAAAAAAAAATGTGAAGGCAGTATTGTTATTCTTCAGTATTTTTTTATATGCTTTGAGAAAAGCAAAATGTGTTTTTTTTGCTTGGGTGACATTCCATGCTAGGAGCCTTGAGCCTAAATGGGACACTAATCATATCATTCATTTGGAAATATGCTGGTTATTGGAATAACAAAATTTGTTAGCCATGCTTGGATGTGTAGATTTGGCTCACTGCAATAACAATCTCGTCGCTGCATCCTTAACCTTGACATGATCTAAATCATGTGCATGAGGTCTTTTTGATGATGCATAGTAAGCCCAAAATTACTGTTCTTATGCTTGTTTACAAAATGGTTGCCGCGGTACAAACTCTGGCCATGGTAGTTAGTAATGTAATGGAAATGTAACGTTGAATGGCTAGGAGATCATTGTTCTAACTGCTGAATTTACACCTATTATGGAATTTGCCCATCTCCTTCTCAAATTTATGATGTATGATAAATCTGACAGGTGGCATTCACAATTTGGCAAAAAGATCTGCTTACAAAGTACATGTGGAATAAAACAATTATGTAATAATTTTTTTCCTCCATAATTTCACAAATGTCAAATATAGGATACATGTACTATAAGGAAATTTTCTTTTGGACCTTAATACTGCAAATGTGCAATTAAAAATTTGTTTGCAATTGGAAAAAAAATTCCCAAACACTCATGGCAAATTTAAATGAGACCAATGTCATAAGTTTATTACCGATTGCATCTGTTGACATACCAGCTGTCTTGGAATTTGACTTTCTTTTGTATGAAAATATCTATCTGAGATCTGTTGTTGCGGGAGTTGTAGCCTTTAGGAGGTTTGACTAGATTGTCATAAAACAATCAGTTAAAAGAAACATCTAAAAAACCTAATTAAAAAGAGGAAGAATACTATCTTGGTCAATATTTAAGCCAAAGCAGTGCCATTTTTAAAACTGACTTGGAGCAACTTTGTTTAGGTTGCTCTTTATTCTAAGCATACAGGAAAACCATCTGAACAAATTGAGGAAGATATCGGACGTCCTAAATATTTCAGCCCCAGAGAAGCAGTTGAATATGGTATCATTGACAAGGTAATTTCTGGGCATGAGGAAAAAATCCTATTGCTTGCCTATTTGTAACAATTACTTCTGCTAAGCTTCTTATAACCTGCAGGTGTTGTACAATGAAAGAGGCCGGGAAAACCGTAGTGTCGTAGCTGACCTTAAAAGAGATCAACTTATATAAAATCAAAATAGAAGTGACAGGCTCAATAAATGCTGACATAAATTTATAATACGTGAAGCCACAGCTTACTGGCCAGCTGTCTGAAAGCAAAAGGGCCTATGTGTATGCTTGAGTTTATAACTTACTGCTATTCAGAATTTGTTCCATTTCTCTGTATACATAAAAGAACGAGAACCAGTTGAAGAAGCTGAAAATGTTTGGTTCCATAATTTGATGTATTACTGTGGATTTTGATATTTGGGTATGCTTGCTTTGATCAGTTACAGTCAAGTAAAATTTTCACGAGAATAACTACCATGGTGAAGGTGGTGATTGCCAGCAATGTGAAGGTATCCGAAACCTTTCTGGTTATCATGAACAACTTTTTCTTTCACGTAGAAGAAGGCTTACAAGGTATTTTACAAGTTTATTGTGGTTTCCATCCTCACGAAGTTGGATGAAGAGGCTTTACTTATGAACACCAAATCAGTTCTAGAATGTCATGCATTAATATTGAGTTTGCAAATCTTGTTCTTTTAATTTGATCAGTTCTCAGAGTAAAATGATGTTGACTGCAAGTATTTACAATGAATGTACCAGTCCGGGCAAGAAAAATCTTTGATGCTTGACATTCCGGATGTCTAAAATTTTTTTGGTCATTGTGATTTGTATTCTCTGTTTTAAATGTCCATGGGATTCATCAAAAAAATTTAATATTTGTTTGGTATCATTTTTATTTTTTATTTTTAAAGGTAGAAACATAAAATCTAACGTAAAATATTATATTGTTTTTATTTTATTTTTAAAAATAACTTTTTTTTTATTTATGAAAGACATGAGAAGGAAATTTTTTCACCTTCATTTTTTTGTTTTGAGAAAATAAAACGACCCACCTGTCCATCAATTTTGACCCAAGAACGGTTCAAAGAGTTTTCTCTCTTTTGCTCTTAAGTTGATCTGGGATCTCTTTGTTGCTGCAGTGAAGAAAGTCTTCTAGTCCCCAGCTCCTCTTCCTTCTCACATTTGCAGCTAATAAGTGCTTCTTTTGCCGCATCCTACCTTTCTTTGCTGTTAATTTTGGCATCGGAGGTTACCTTCTCTCTTCGCTTCCTCCTTTACCTTTGTAATCTTCATCTAGGGTCTTGATCTTTTCCTTCATTTATATCAGATCATGTGAGTGTTTTCAAGGTGTTTAGTACGTATTGAGTTCATGATGACATGATCAATGTGTTGACAAGAATTCGTAATAAGCTTTGAAGTTGATGATATTGTTTTGTAAAATTATACGATAGTTTGCTTGAAAAGATATCACCTATGGTTAGTATTTTTTGCATCAGATAAGAAAATTAATAGTTGCATCACTCATGCTGTATATTTCTCCACTTTCGGATAAAAATTTTGGTGCTATTTATCTCTTTTTCAGGTTTCACTATGTTCCTAATGATAAACACTAAAATTTTAAAGCCATCTTTTAGGAGTTTTTATGATTGGATCTTCATGATTTTGAAATTAACTATAACATGCTTTATGACATCTAATAAGGACCTAATGTTTACTTTGAATATGGAGGATTTGGATTATAACAAGATTGTTTAAAATGGCTCACCTACTAATTGCTTTGAAAGGGGTGGCTGTTAGACATCAGTTTGAGGATCATGAGGGAATGAAATGAGTCATGAATTAGACAGTAAGGCTCATGCAAGTAGTGCCTTTTAACTCCTTGCCTTTTATTGGAGGCATGCATAAACTTTTCTCTTACTTATTTTTCACAAACAAAAGATAGGAAGAAGCATGATAATCCATGAAAGATGATTATTTTGCATGGAATAAAGGGCAAAACTTTGGCACAAGAAAATCTATTATTGTATAAATTTAAGTTCAAACTTTTCCAAGATTTTGTAACACATGGTACTAGAACCAAGCATAGAGCCTTTTAATTTATTTATGTTATATTCTATATTTTTGCACTAAAGGCATTCTAACCTTAGTGTAAGCTTCTGTATTCCAACTTTAGTGTTTGCAATTCAAAACCAAGCATGGTGACGTTCTGATGCTCTGGTTAGTCTATTTGCTCCAATCTTTCAGCACATATAAAGTATAGTGTGGAATGTCAGCAGAGCATGATATTCATCAAGTTTCAAAATGGTTATTGTGAGCTGAAAATGATTTTATTTTATTAGTTCTTCATTTCCTATTAACTTCATATAATTTGATTTGACCAGCTACTTGGATCTATCAAGCGACAATTTGCCACATCCTTGAGTTAAAATATTATAAAGATATGTCCAACCATGTCTGAATTGTATTATAATTTTTTTCTTTCTCATTAGGGAGTAGATCCTTTGTATTTGAACATGAATAAATCTAAAATCCAAAAATGATGTGATCAAGGCTGGTGCTAATGGTAAGTAGAAAAAAGAGTGAAGAAATATTCATTTCACTCATAAAAGAAGTTCTTAAAAGAAAATATACTAATAATATTTTTTTCAAAGCCTACATGATGTTACATTTCAGAAACATTAAATTCACAAAGTGGAAAGGATTACACTGACATACAACTTAGAAACAAGTTCAATTAATTGAGGACATGCCAAAGATACTTTGCTAAGTTAATAAAAGATATAAGAATTGGTTACAAGGATATGCGACAATAAGTGGCTATAAAAGGTAAACTTAAAATGAGAAGATTTTCAACATTTTTTTTATTTTTTAATTATTTAACATATATTATTATTAACTTTGTTCTAATTAGGATATACCACTCTTTTTATTAGGTAAATAATTCTACAAGGAAATTTTAAAAGAAATATGCCCTACGTTTGAAAAGTTGAGAATGATATTTGAGGGCAGAATGGCTAGTGATCATTTGTAACATCCTTCAATTAATAGTCTATCAAATACTGAAAGTGAAAAGAAGGTGATAAAGAAAAATTTAGAATGACTTTGATAACCAAGATATGACAATTACATATTGTCAAAGTCAATCACGACACCATCCATATGACATTGGGGAAAGATAATTAACTTTTCTTCAGCTCTAGTTGATGCATCGAAACATGCTTGTAGAGAAGAAAATGTTAATTTTATCTCATATAGTTGCCTCTTTGCTACATTTGGGACACTACATGAAAAACTTGTGAAGGATAGTATGCAAATATTGAATACTTTTTTAGGAGTAGATGGATCAAGTTATGCAATAGTGGTGGTGAGGTTGCATGAGGACTAGTTATGATGGAACAATTCATGGAGATGCTGAATGAGACAAGAATGGATTGGTTAAAAATCTTAAGTGAAGATAATAAATGTGATCAAATTTTGCCTGACTAAATTTAATTTTTGATTGATAATTTGTGAGGATTAGTTTCAATCATGTTTTTGCAAGGACTTATTATAATTATATGTTTATGAAGCTCATGTTTTTTAGGCCTATTTTAGTCACATGCCAGATGGATTTTCTAAATACTATATTAAACCTATGATATGATATTTTGTTTGATTTCTTTTAACTAATATGATTGTCATGGATATTTTAACTAATGTTTGACAAATTGGTGTTTCTGTTGTAGTTAAAATAATACCATGTCATAAACAATTTCGGTTGGAATTGTGTTAAGCCATATTTTAACATATTTATTTTTTAATATTTTATAATCATCTTAATATGAGATACTAGTATTCTTAAAATAATAAAAAATATATAGATCACTTTTGATATGTTAAAGAGATGGCATCTAGTAGCTATGATTCAAACTCATCCAATTATGACATAAACAATTGATTATAGAAGATACTATTTATTATAACTATTGTTAAGTATTATGAAAAGTATTTATGCAAGTAACCTTGTAAGACTTCTCGCTTAATGGAGCATGAATATGTAGTTGAGGTATTTTGAAGTCTTCTATTTAGATGTTATAACTCCTTCAGAATAAAGCTGCACATATTTATGAATTTTTTGCAATGTATTAAAGAAGAAATATCTTTTAAAAAATTTAAACTTTTAGTCTATAGGAGAGCAAGTTGCAATATTTTTAATAACAATATCTTATAATAAGTGAAATTGAGTTATGGTAGAAAGGTTTTAATATTTCAAGTGAATCATATTATGATGGTTTAATAAAGTTCTTAAACAAATATTTTGCCTTTTCAAGAAGTTAATTGTTTCCCTTTCTTTTGATATAACTTCTCTTTGGATTTGATTTAGTCCTAATATTACCCATAGGTAATTTATTTCAACTAACAATTTTATAAAATTTGCTATATAATATTTATAACATTTTATTTTTACTTTATCCAAAACTGTATTGGAGCTATAAATGGAACACATATTAATGCATCCATACTATTAAATGAGCAAATTGTGCTTTATAGATGTACTTGCGGGATGGCAAGAGATTGTAAATGATTCTAGAATTTTTTTTTGAGTGCTTAATAAACCCAAAATACAAGCCTCCTTCAAGGGTTGCCCCTGAAGGTAGTTTGATATTACTTTTTATAGAAGTAGCCTTCTTCCCCCCTAATTTATATACATGTTTTATAAATTAATTTTAATGTTCTTCAAATAAGAAAACATTATCTTGTTGCAATATGAAGAGAAATGTGCTTTACAAATTGACTTTTGGTATGCTAACATGCCAAGCTATCACCACATCATGGAGAGAAATATTACTTAAGTAATTCTTTCTAGTAAGACAGAATCATTCTAAAATGAAAGAGTTATTTAACTATAGATGGCCATATTTGCCTAATGTTATTGAGCATTCCTCTAAAGTGCCAACGACTTGATTTTTCATTCTTAAACAAATGTTATATTGCAACACATGCATAATGTTATATTGTAACTACTTCCTTTGCTATGCACAATTTTATCAAAATATATCATTCGAGATATCATTGGTTTAAAGAATAGGAAGAAAGATATTATTATTTGAAGGATAATAATGTACAATATTAATAAGGTAGTGCATTCTAGAGAGAGTTTAAGTAAATATGTTACAAAGCCAAATACATTATTAGATAAATCAAGTTCAAGAGAGTATAACAATTAATATATAGTAAAGAGAGGATAGAGCAAACTAGGTATTTGTTGTTGCTTTATTTTGATTGATATTTTCACTTTTGTATGGACATTATTATTATTATTATTATAGCATTATTGTATTTTCAAGATAATTTTAGTAGCCACTAAGTCTTAAATTTTTATATGTAAATTTTATATTAATAAATATATATTGTATGTTTTAGCAAGCAAATATATCTTAAAGAAATCTAAAGATTCAATATTTTCTGAATGAATATGTTTTTTTCTTCTGCAAAAAAAAAAAAAAAAAAAGAGAAAAGTATAAAATATTTAGAGCTACCAAACATATCTTATTATTCAAAATTATAAAAAATAAAAAAAAATAATTATGAAAATATTTTTATTGCTAGAAATAAAAAAAATAAAAAATATTTTTAAAAAAATGACAATGATGCCAAACGCATCCTAATTTGGCGGTTGTGGTGGAGATGCTCTTTGGAACTACGGCTTTGCGACGCCCGTCGCATTCGGCTGCGAGCCATGCCGCCTGTAATTCCTCCCACTGGTGGTTTTCTCGTCAGCCGCGCTTCTTGTGGGCGCTAAGGTTGCCAATCATATAATACTTACCGTTGTTTTGATAATTCCACTCCTTTTTCTTCTGAGTACACTACCCTGTTCGCTCTCCCGGTTCTTTATACCGTCAGGACTCAGGCGCAAATACCTCCAGGGAATCTTTCCTTCCAATACGTCTTGCTGCCGGACACGTGTCCAGTCTGACTGAAAACGATGCCCTTTAAATATACTCCATACACGTCTCGATTCGGCACCTTCCACGTGGTGGTTCATATTCTGATGCTGGTCTCTCATTCCGTGAACCGCCGCTCCGGTGCCCGCACGTGCCGGGAAGCGGGCGCTGAGTCGGAGCGCAGTCATCCACGCGTCGCGAAAAGAGAGGCCCGGGTGAAGTCGTGGAGGGCGCATCAGGGCCGTCACCGTGGGATCTCCAGGTTGGGAAGGCGTTCGCCCGTCCTCTTCGGACTTGGGGTGGGGGCTTTATACCATAGAAGAGCCCCGTTGGGGATCCCGGCCGATTCCGCCCTTTTCGTCGCCTCTTGTTTGCTCCCCCTCCTCTTTTCCTCCTCCTCTCCAGTCCCCACCTTCCCGAGAGAGAGAGACAGAGAGAGAGAGCATACATATATATATATATATAGAGAGAGAGAGAAGGGGAGCTAGAGAGAGTGTGAGGAAGAGGAAGAGGAGCTGCGAATTTGGGTGCGTTGTCTGCTTCTACTTTGGCTTCTTTTCGCTTTAATTTTTGGTCCTTTTCTCTTGTTTTTGGGCACTTTGGTCGGTGAAATTGTCCTGTTTTCTCTTTGAATTTGATGGTTTATTTTTGCAGTTTTTGGTGGTTTTATGGGTATGTGCTGTGTGTGTGGGGAGGGGGGGGGGGGTGGTGTTTGTTACTTCTTGATGTGGTTTTGGGGGTGATCGTCTCGTAGGTTTTTCATTTCCGTGGTCTATGGTTATCGGGCTATTTAGAATATCCTCGAGTTTCCAATTTTTTGTTTTAATTTTCTGCAAGAATAGTGATTTCTCGATGCTCAATTTTACTTTTTACTCGTGGATTTTATTTTCTTTGAAATCTTTTTGTTCTTGTCTGTATTCTTTTTCTTATTCTTTGTCTAATCTTTGTATCTCAAGATTAGTTTGGTTCTTGGGGTTTCTTCTGCAATTTAGATGTGTGTCAATTCTGCTTAGTTGACAAGGATTTTTCTTTCTCATTTGTTCTCCTCTATGGTTGATCTGGGTGAGATGATCAGGTGAAGCTTCTTTATAGTTTTGAGGGTTTATCTCTTAGTCAAAACTTAGAATTTTAATGGGTTATTGTGGATTTCTGGTAGTTTTGGTGAGATCTTACCTGTTGCTGCTGGACCTTTGTAGTTTTGGTAACTTATTGAGGTTTGATTCTGTAATGGAAACTAGGTCAGGATCCACTAAAAAAATATGGCTTTTCTTCTGAAATATTTATTTATTTATTTTGATCTGCTCACTGTTAGTGAAAATTGAATTATTGCTCACAGTTCTTTTTTGGTGTTAATAATGCCTTTTTCCCTGTAGAAAGAGATTAATCTTAGTAACTTTGGGAGGAGGGAGTGTTGCATCTAAAGGGGGAGAGATCAAGGGATGCAGGGGTAGTTATCTGTTGGTTAAACACAAATATCTAACTGTTTTCTGAGATGTAGTCTTGCATTTAACTGAAACAGTTGTGCTTCGTTCTAATTTTTTTTTTTTTGCAATTCATAATTCTTGGTGACTTTACCTCCAATGCTTACTGTGTTAGGGATCAGGAAGGTTTAGGACTGCAGGGCTCTTTATGAGTGTGGAGACGAAGATTGCATGTTGTAGCTTTCTTTTATGATATAAGCAATAACTTGACAATGCAAAATTTTTCATGCACTTAATTTTCTTTTTCTATTTCCTTCTATTTTCTGTTCTGTACAATCATGTTAACACTCAACTCAACTCAACTCAACTCATCTAAGCCTTTTCCCAACTACATGGGGTCGGGTACATGAATCTGCTTCCTCCACTGTGCTATATTCAGGACTAAATCGACACTCAAATTACAAATAGGTATATCTCTTTTAATTATTTCTATCTATGCTAGTTTAGGTCTATCTCACCTCTATCATTATCATGGACTATTAAAAGATCATTCTTTCTAATTAGAGCATTTAAAGGTCTTTATTATATATATCCAAACCATCGTAATCGGTTTTCTCTTATTTATTCATGTTAACACTAGTAATAGATATTTAATTTATTTTCTTTTCATGATAAGAATGTATAATGTATTTTCAACTTGAACTTCTGTATCTTCTCAACTTACTAGCTTTATAACAACCAGACTATGCTCCTATTGCAAGTACAATGCTATTTCTATCAAGGTTTTAAGTCCTATAGGATGAGGCCATCAAGATTTTTTCTTTGAATGGGATGCACTGTCATCCTGCCTTGTCGCGACACTTGGGATGAGGAATGTTGTAGGACGCACTAACTTGGATGGTGGGACAATCTTGTCTAGACATTTGGACGGTAAACCATCCCAAAATCCTGCAAGAATGTCCTATTGGATTTGAAACAATGATTATCATAAATCTGCCTTTTCTCTTTAAAAGGTTTAGGTTGCAAGAAATTGCAATCACAATATCTCATAATTCCGCTCGGATTTGGAATCGTGATTCTTATAATTCCACCTTTTCTCTTTACAAGGTTTTAGGTTGCAAGAAATTGCGAGCACAGTATCTCATCAGGCATTTTTTGTGGGCCCCATATAGGATCCATGTGGGATAAGTTCCATTTATCTGGTGTTAGATCCACTCAATGCCCATGTGACATTGAACTGCGAGAGCAAGGTGTTATGGTGCAATACCTTGAAACCTAAATGCAAATTTCTTTTCTTGGTTCCTCATGGGAGATCTTCGATAGCTATATTAGCTCCAGATCTAAATCTTTCTACAAGTTAACTATATTTTTTGACATTTGAAAACTCATAAAAGGTTGGGTTTTTTTCCTTGCTTCATATGATGAAATTACTTTTCCCTATTAGATCTTTTTGTCAGTACATGATGTTATAGCAAAAGTTTTTCTTAATTGAACTATAAACAAACTCTAAAAGTCCATAGCTAGAAAATGTTTAACAAATGGAATATAACAAAGTAAATTATTATTCTGAATAGGGAAGAACCATCATGCATGAATCACATGGGCACATAAGTCATAGTCACTAAATTAGCAATGACATGATATGCATCATCATTTAGAACATCCCTTGGAACCAAAGGTTTGAGTATAATTGTTGATGGAGAATATTAGTTTATTTCTGAATCAAGGTTAGATTTATAGTTTAAAGTATGGTTTGATGATAACTGTGTCTGAAATGTTTGGGCCCATCCATTTTGTGTTTCATTAATTGAAAGAAGCAAGCTGAAATCAGAGAAATTCTGTTTTAAACTAAAAGAGCAAAGCATAAAACAGTAGGATTCTTACAGAAACTTGACAAGAATGGGAAATATTAAAACAGATGTGGGACATATTTTGCTCTAAAACCATTTATGTATATTCTACAATAGCATAATTGAATAAGAAAGATTCTTTAAGCTAGTCAAATCATGTGATAATTTTATTGGTTATGTTTAAATAGTATTATTATCTAGATCAATATGGTGACTTTTCCATTAAGTACAAATATAGAAGCTCTGGTGGAAACTTGGAGACCGAAGAAGTAAGAGAGGAAATCATTCATTGTGCAAGATGAAGAATTGGGTAAATTTACTGTAACTTATCATAAAATGGGCATTGGGTTAAAACAGGCTTGCTTTGTTTGGACACCGATACGTTGGGTTAGTTTTTTGGGTTTTGTCCACAACAATGCAAAATGGGGCAAACAGTTAAATTCCTGTTTTCACTTCCTTTTGGTGCAATAGTTATTAACATCCATATTTCTCAGATGCAACATTGTAGTTTGCACTAAGCACAAGTTTTGATTTCATTTGAATTTGTTTAGTGCATCAATTATTCTCCTGGTAATTTACATTTGATGGACTTATATGTCAAAGAAGAGCTTTGATTGGTTGACAATTGATACAATAGTTTCTTTCAATTCTAAAGCACAGTCGTTGGGCCATTTGCTGCTTTAAGGCAAGAATAGATGTCAACTGTCAGTGGAATAACTGAAAGTCATCAATATAATCATCATCAATACGAATAGATATCTCTGACATTCCATCTATAGGACTTACTATTATTTATAATAGCATTAGACCTTTTCTTTTGGGGAAAAACCTTTTGCGTTTTATTCAAAGGTGTACACACAAACACACACTTGCAACAGCTATATTAGGACATTTTTAACAGAACTTGCATTAGGCCTGTTTGAAACCAACATCCAGCTTGATCATCTGTCTGAGTCTGCCCTGCCTATGCAGGTCCGCATGAGAGTTGGTTTCATATGCTGCTGCATATTGCTAAATAGGCCTGCTTTGCACTATGCAGACACATGCGCATGACAGCAATATCAGGACATTTTTAACAGAACTTGCATTATGCCTTTTTGAAACCAACATCCAGTTTGCCTGCACAGCCCTTCTTAAGAGTTGGCTACATATGCTACTGCATATTGCTAAGTAGGCCTGCTTTGCACTATGCAGATGCATACATGGCCCAATCACATATTAATAACCACATATAGGGAATGTGGCATGGTGAAAGACTGCATTTGCTGTTGCATGTGTTGATTTTTAGACAACTGCTAGCACAAAAAATAATCAGAAGATAGAGAAGAAGGTAAACATAACCCACAATAGAAATTAGTGATATTGAATGGTGAGCATATAAGTTACAAAATTTGGCAATCATGGAGCCATGTAAATTAAGATAATTATCAAACTTACAAACTTTAACCATAACCATAAACAATGTATTTTAAACTAGTATGGGTTGCATGGACACAGACACAAGAATCAAATTTGGACATTTGTTCATGTGTTTGACATGGCAAGACGAGGAATAACAACATACAACATTATAATGTAAAAAAATTTAACTAAAACTCAACAAGGAAAATGGTGAAGATACCAGGTTAGAATGTAGAAACAATTTTAACTATCATATATATGAATGTATGCATGCATGCACACACCTAGCTTAAGGATTTTAGAAATATGACATTTTGCAAGATAATTTGAATAGTTATTTTCTTGACCAATCTAGAAGAATAGGAAAAGGGCAATCTAGTACACAACGCTCCCATCATGTAAGGTTTGAGAAGAGTCAAATGTATGCAACCTTGCCTCTTCATGTGGAGAGGTTGTTTTCTTGTTTTGAATACATGGCCTCCATGTTACAGTGGAGCAACCTTACTGTTGAGCCAAGGCTTACCTCTCTAGAAAAATTGAAACACACTTTTAAAATTATTATAGGAGGCCAAACTTAATTCTGGAGAAATCCATTTTTCCAATTATTTTTAAGAAATAAAAATTGATAGGTATCTAAATGATTTGCATGTATTTGATATGAATTTGATACTAATTCGAGGACCTAGGTGCTAGCATCTAGATAATTCAACTGATATAGATATGATCATAGTTAAGGTTTTAAATCGTGCGGGGCATGGTTGTCCTGATTTTTTTCATGGAACAGGATGTGTTGTCATCTAAGTCCGTCTCGATACTTGGAATGGGGTATGCTCCAAGATGCCCTAATTGGGAAATTAAGATTATGTTGGGATGATCTCATCTCAACACTTGGGATAGCAGCCCATCCTGGCATCCTATGTCCCCCGCATCTGATCTCTACTTCCTTTATTTGGAATAATTGTGCTACAACTCATGGGGTGGTTTTTGGCTGTAGCTTCTTGTGGCAGGCTGTTCTAGCTGTTCAGAAAATTGCAGATTTGACCCTCATTAAAAATTTCTGAACGTTATAAAAGGAACTCTTAGTGACTAAAAAATCTTGCTAAACAGTTTCCAAAAACTAAGTCTATGTTTCTACACTCTAGAGATGCTTTGATTCTACCATATTTTATGTGTCCAATAGCCAGTAGTTGTGTTGTATTAATTTATTCCGTGGTTCTGTGACTCTAATCTTGATGATCTGGTGGTGTTAAAGATTATTTTCTTGGATCCGTGGTGAGAAGTGGTGTTAAAGATTATTTTTTTGGATCCATGGTGAGAATTGTTCTTGATGCTGATATCACCCATTTATCTCAGATAGCTAGTGTCGATAGCCCTAATTCCTAGTTTCAGGGTCTCACGTATTTAAGGAGGGTAATGGGCTGGCTGACTGGTTATTTAATCCACAGTTTCAAATGAGACTACTTTGTTGATTATTCTGCTCCCTAATATCCTCCATCCAGTTTCAGCTGATGCTTTTGGCTGTAGTTTTCTAAGGCCCTAATTCCTTTCCCCTTTTCAAAAGGGGAAAAATGATTTTCTTTAACTAATTGACTTTCTGATTTGGAAGTAACAGATGTTGGTTTTAATTTTACTTTGTAAGCAACCCATTGTTAAATGTCCTGATTTTATATCAAGTAGCTCTAGCATTATCTCTGGACTGTTTTAACATGGATCAAACCTTCCTAAATGTCAAGTGGCATATGGCTATTGTACATTTATCAATGCTACTCTCTTCTAATTGCTGTGAATACATTTTTGCATTGCTTATTTTTACTATTTATATTAAAAGCTGAACAGAAACAAATTGCCTTGTTTTGTAGTTGATGTTTCTCAAGTGGTGTAGCTGTACATATCTCATTTGTCGTTCAAATGCCTGCACTGACAATGAAGAGCAAATTAAGCAGGGAATGTACAGGGCACAATCTCCACGTATGCTGCAAGTCAACTAAAATATCAAAAGATTCATGCCCTCAAGTTAAAACTTTTGAAGATGCAGCTGTATTGGACACTTGTATTCAAAATCATCAGCATGGTAAAGCCTTCTGGCAAGAGAAAAACAAAGTATTGACAGTTCTGTTTTATTGGGCCTGAGTGTGCCTTGCAATTTTTTGATATCAAAACTTCAATATATGCTCTATGCATGACTTTCGAATATTTTTTTTCAGAACTTTTCCTAGATTTTTGTGGGTTTTTAACCCTTACATTTATTTAACATATGAAGAACGATGTTATCATTTGTATGAACTTCATCTTTTATTGTTCTTCTTTTTTAACCTATTTTGCTCATTTTTCATATCTTTAATGCCCTTGAAAAAGGAAGAGCATAGCTGGTATTCCGTCAAGTATATCCTTAGTGCCCTAGTTTTGAAATTTATTCTCATAAATTCTTGTTACAGGATTATTACATTATCACATGATACTCTAGGTTTCATCTGTTAGTACAAGAATCTCTATGTTTCATCTATTAGCACAAAAGTTTTGGAGGTGTGAAACCTTTGTTTTGTACATCATTATGTGATTCAGAAACCTTTTTGTCATCCACCTTTGGTTTACTCTTAACAGCTGTGTTGGCTGAAATCTTCCATGTGTAGGTTCTTCAGGTATTGACATTTCTGGACAGAACATTGTGATCACAGAAGCTAATGATTTCCAGAACATATTGGATGAAGTTTCTGCTCATATTCTGAAGGCATCATCATCATCTGGACCTATTTCAATTGGAAAAATGGTAAATATGCACCTTGGTGCTGGCTGTCTTACATATTATACTGTTTACTTGATATAAATGTATGATGTTACACATCATATTATCCTTCTTCTTTTAAATTTTGGTTTAAACCCGCATGGTTCTGATTGTGTTTTTGCCTCCAATTAGGCACTTGGTTCAGGCAATTGATTTTGTCATTGCAACCACATAATTAATTAATACAATTTGAAGTATTAGAAGACAATTTATTTTGGCTTTTGCATAAAGTATATATGCTTTTATATTGTTTACACTTTTTAGTTAACATGTTGGTGTTGATCTAGTGGCTTTATCAATGGTCCTACAATTGCGAGGCCTAATGTGAGAGCTATGTTGGAATCTATTTGGTCATATATTAATTATGTATCGAATAGATATTGGATACTCATATAGGGACAAGGAATTTAAATAATACCTTCTGATCAGCCTTTTTGGATGAGGTATTATTTCAAATTATATCAGAGTAGACTTGGATCATGGCTCATGTGGACTAGGGATGCTGCAAACAAGCTCATGGTCAAGGTCTACCGAGCCATACCGACAACCCGTGTCGGCCAGTGATTAGTTTGGTATGCTATTGGTACATATCATATGAACCATGGTGAACTGATGTTGCAGGACAGAGAGAGGAGAAAAAGAAAGAAGTACTGCCATCTTCACCATCGATGGAAAAGAATAATAAGAAAGGGAGAGGGAAGGAGATGGGGAGAAAGGGCTGCCATCGTAAGAAAAGAGAGAGAGAAGCATACCTTTGAAGCTAGAAGAAAGCACCCCTACTCCATTGTCATTGGAAAAGGAAAAAAGGAAAGTGAGGGAAGAGAGAGAGGGCTGCCGAAAGAGGGCTGCCACCATTGGAGAAAAAAAAAACGAAATTAGAGAGAGGGAGAGAAGAGCTTTGAAGCTAAAAGAAGAAGAGAGAGAGGAAAGGGAGAGTGGGCGAGACATACCTTTGACGAGTGATGGTGTTGGGATGGCGACGGGCGACGGTGATGACAATGGTTGAGGGTTAGGGTTTTGTGGGGAAGTGTTAGATGAATCTTAAAGAGTTGGACAAATTTTAATAGCAAATCACTTTTTAATCAGGTTGAATCTGAAACCTGATATTGTGAACCTAATAACAAACTGATTTAAATAGATGAATTGTCCTGGATTCTAGCTGGTATGGTTCATTCACCCTGAATCGGCCGGTTTGAGTCACTTCAGCTTTCCTTGCTCATAATATTTATGATTAGATTGATTATGTTTGCTATTTAATTTGATTGAACCTGCACTCGTAGCTTGGTGAGGATATTGGGGCTTGAACAAGAGAAGTATGTGAAAGTCAGTGATAATGTTTATTTGTCCTATATTGGTTATGCACTGAGTAGCTCTTGGGTATTTATGTAAGGTAAAGAAATTTAGGCAACATTGTTTAGCTAGTTTTTTTGGGTTAAGTCCTGGATTGTTATACCCACGTTAGCACTAGTCAGACTCTAAGATTTACAAAGTGATCAAATTGCCTATCAGTCCTTAAATTTATTTCCTAAGATGTTCACTGGATGCTACTGTCATATAAGCTAATAAGTGATTCAACAAGTAGATAGGTGAAATTGATCTATATTAGAGGCATTTTATTTGAAGTATCATAAATGATACTATATGATAAGATCTAATTATGTAAACACATTGTATGCGATGTCATAGTATATGGGCAACTTCTTTAAGGGGTTGCCTGGTTGGGGAAAAAATAGCTTCATTTTTCACGGTTGGTTGAGAGAGGGAGGAAAGGTTATGTATGCGGTCAACACACTTCCCCCCCCCCCTCACCACCTTCCATCCCCCCCTTCTATCAAAAAATAAATACCATGGGTGAGGTGAGATTTATTTTCCTATGCTTTTTTCTCCTCTCACTAGAAAACTTTTTCCGAGAAAATTTTTCATAGGAAAATACCAAACAAGCACTTAGTGTTTCAAAAATATTAGGATGCCTAGAGATTTTCTTTGGGTGGCTCCATCCAGTTTTCTAATCTTTTTAAATTTAGCATGCATGTCTCTTTGTAACCCTAAGTTGTAATTACAAGACAAGGTAAGGCTTAAGGTAAATGATTTTTTGTCAATAATTAGGTACAAAATATGGGTGTGGTCAGTTTATATAAGAGATATTTGATTTTGGATTTCATATTTGATAACTTATGTTCAGATCTAATTATGGAAATATGTATATATGGTATTGAGTGAATTGGATAGATTCTTCTATTTTTATTGTGTGGAATGAACTTAGATTGTATGGGCATGTGAAATGAATGATTGTTGGTCCTATTTAAATTTCTAATTTTAAGACCTCATTTAGTTGCCATACATTTTCTTGAGAAGATGCCTTTCATGGGAAGATACTAGAAGTGCTCTTGTTTAGTCATTAGTTTCAAAGAGGTCAATGAGAAGCATTCTTCTCTAAAGTCATGGCTTTCCCATGGCCGTATCGAAAGCCATGTCCCATGGTTGGGATGAGAAGATGCTTTATCATGGGAATGCTGGTTCCTGAGAACCTTCTTACGATTTGCCAAATGAGGTCTAAATTAATCAGCCAGTATAGGAGGTATATTGAGGCACAATCACATCAGAGCTTGGCTTTTAAAAAATATTATCTCATGTGAATTCTAATAATCTTTGTAAAATCATCTAGCGAGTCATGTCTGCGAGGGAAAGGAGTCTTAATGTGAATCAAGAAGGTTAAGTTCTAGTGAGTAATAAGAGGAGAGAGGATTTTTTTAGTGTGAATACTACGAGGTTGGGAGCTATTGTTTAGCAAGGCATCTTGTGCCAGGATATGTTGTGCTCAAGATTTTGAATTTCTTGTTTCACATCATGGTTGGATATAAAACCATTTCTTACCGCTTATTTAATTGGTGATTTCTAAAGAAACTGGTGGTCTTCCGTCAGATGTCTATCATAGTTGCATAATGTCACCTATCTTAGTCAATTCTGAACTTCAGTACTAAACTACTAATAGATAGAGATCTTACACTGGATTCTTAAAATCCTACTAACAGTCCCATATTATTTTGAATATTTTTATGTTTGAACTTTGTCCCATCTACAGCTCTGTCACTATACCATCTTAACACTAAATCATTGGAAAAGCCAATATAACAGCATTCATTTAGGTATGATTATGGAGCTGTTACATTAAACTGATCATTCAAACTCCTGAGTGTAAAATAAAGTTTTCATACCTAACCAAAGTCCATGACCTTAATCTGTCTTTGAATTCCTCAACTCCCTACTTCCCAGATTTATAATAATTCTGCATTATTAAGGTATTTGATATCATTTATCTACCTTGCAACACCCTGTTACTAGTCAGTGAATGTATTCCTGTTTCTCATCAAAGCAATAGCTTATGAATATGCACGTCATGGATTTAATAATCATCATCATCAATGGGTACATTCACCATTTTAGTGAGCATAATTGCTTTGGCATTTGGTGAATTCATACATTCAGTTATGATTCATAATTATAGTTTTTTGGTTCCACATGGTTGTTTTTGTTATTTATGCATTTAGTATTTGTTCCCAATGTTTGTTGTACTTGGGAAGCTATACTTTATGGTTTTCTGTGTTTATTGTGTTGTTACAATTTGCAGGGTTCACTATCAGCCACATGTTCTACTACGATGGAAACAATTTTCTCACCTAATCTCGAGGACAATGATTCTCATTTCGAACTGATAAATCATGGTAATGCAGGTATCCCAAGCATTCTCAAAATTTTATGGGATAGTATGAAAGTCAAACAATTTGCTTTTTTGACTGTATAAAATATCAAATGCACTTTTGGTTGATTTATTCTGTACAATATTTGCAAGTTGTTTCAGTTTTCAGAATTGTGTTATTCTCATTCTTAAACATGATAATGCTGAAAGCAGACTTTTCATGATTAATTTTTTAGTCATGAGTGTCAGAGAGCCAAGAGATGCGGGAATGTTTTAGTCAAAAAAAGGAAAAAAGAAAGAAATGTGGAAACGTATAGCGTTTCTAGATGGCAACTAGCCAAGCTTGCAACTATTCCTTGAACTGAAAATTTCAACCCTTTAAAATTTGGGGGCAACAGGCAGCTGCAAAATATTGAGAGGAAGTATCTTGGAATGCCTGAATAATATACCTGTTTTAATTGTGCTTATATATTAGAGGAAGTTTCTAGAAGTAGAACAAATTCTTGTTTCATATCTCAACAAAGTTACAGTGAAGCATAGGCTAGTTGTAATATGGAATTATGGGATCAAATGAATTTTAGTTTAACATTTAATTTTGATTTTTTTCCTTCTTGGGACATAATCATGACCCAACTTTTTAAGCCCAAATCTTGAGATTTAGATGTCTCTATTTTCGATGATTTAGGGTTGCAATGATTGGATGTGTCTTTGAGTATGTATCATGCACCATCGATTTTGACCAAGTTATCCAAGCCTGAAGTTGTGATGGTGGGATAGGTGGTATAATTGTCTTTTTCTTGTCACAAGTTAGTTTTAAGGGTAGGTTTAGTTTATTAATATTGATGCTTTAGATTAAATTTTGGTTTTCTTAGGGTTTAAGTCAATGTAATCTATATGGAATGTAAGGCCATTCCTAAGATTTAGACTTTTTTTGGGGGATAAACTTAATGATTATTCTGGTTCTTTTTGCTCTCACCATATTCTGATTCTTTTGATCTTTTTCCTTGCTATAAGGTTTGAAGATTTGAGCATCCAAAGTAATGATTTGTTTGACTTGGAATGTGTTTCATTCCTATGCCTTTTTTTTATTTCCATGTGAATATGAAATATATCATATTTAAGTAACAAATTTCTGACCAATCATTGTATTTAGTCACCTCAATATTTCTATTTTAGGCTAAGAGGTGGGTTGAATATGTTGTAAAATATAAAATATTGTTGGTGTTCAACAAAATTAGGGAAACAACATTGACAAATAAATTTGATCGCCTCTCCTACCATTTGATCCGCATGAATCTTAAAAATAAAATGCCACTCGTTAACCACTATTACCTACATAAAAAAATTCTGACGAAATAAATAGAAATGGGTAAAAAATAAACACACATGATGGGAGCAAACCCTAATTCTTTTAGGGGCGATAGTAAATACTTATCCTACGGAATAAACACTAACATATTCAGAATAAATAGAAAGCCTCTAAGCCGTAGACACCTCATCTAAATAGTAAATAGAAATATTATATGAATAAACCGAAATTATTGGATCAGAGATATGGTTTATTGCGCACCTCAAGGAATGAGACATGTGTAGGCTAGACACGTAGTGCGTAGGCATTGGTTGTCTGTCCCATTTGTCCCATTTTCATAAGTGCATATTATTATTTAGGACACCATGGGTCTAATAGTTTTTGTTTATTTTTGCAGTATTTTTGTTTATCATCTAGCTTAGCTATTTATTTTGAATATATTAGTATTTATTTTGTGGGACAAGTGTTTACTGACGCTCTTGAAATAGTTATAATGCGTTTTTTTTTTAAGAATACTCTCAATTTTTATTTTCATAAAAACAGAAAACACTTGTGAAAACGTGTTTGGTGAATAAAAATGAAATAATTTTCTAAAAAAATGTTTTCATTCTTTTCCATTCAAAGAAAGCAGGAAGAAAAAAAACAAAGGATTTGATTTGCATTACTTTTATTTTTTATTTTAAAATAGAGACATGAAATTTATCATGAAATATGTTTCCTTATACTATTTTTTACTCTTTATTTTTAAAAGTAACTTTATTTGGGGTCTAAGACAATTTTTTAGAAAATTAATTTATATTATTAATATAATTTAAAATATTATACTATAATTATATGATATTAATTATTATGTTATAATATATTATTAATTATATATATATTAACATGTTATATATAAATTAATAACAATATAATATTATATCATATATTATTATATATTGTATTATTATTTATAATTACTATATTAATTAATTATATTGTATGCATGATAATAATAATTATAATTATTAATATAATTATATGTTTTATATTATTCGTAATTATATTATTTATTATAATAGTGTAATGTTAACATGTATATATATAATAATATTAATTATATTACTTTAATATTATAGTATATTATGAATATTATTTATAATATATATAATAATATATATATGTGATATTATATATAATATATATAAGAAATAGAGGTAGACTTGGCTACATTCGAATGTAGCAAGTCTACCTCATATTTTATATATATATATATATATATATATATAATCATATTAATAAATTATTAATCTTATATTATAATATGTTATTTATATATAATATATATATATAATATATATTTTTCTTTAATATTATTATGTAATATATTATAATACTATATATTTTCTTTAATATTTTAGTTATCATTTTGAAAGTTATTATTTATAATATTATAATTTTGTTTTCACTTAACAGACACATTTTCTAGAGATTAAAAATAGAAAATGAAGACTATTATCAAAAAATAAAATGAAAAATGAAAACAAAAATGTTCTCAAAAACTAAACATAACCTTAATGTTTACTCCCATTATGTTTGTATATATTGTTTATCCTTTTTGTTTATTTTTTATATGTTTTTGTTTATTTTGTTAGAATTTTTTTTAAAGCAGATAACAGTGGATTATAAGTGACTTTTTGGCTTTGAGATCCATGTGGGTTTAATGACGAGGAAGGTGACCAGATTTGGGCTTGACTACTTATAAATGTAGTTATGTTTAACTCTCTCTCTCACAAGCGCGCGCTCACACACTCACACATATATACGCATGCACGCACATATAATTTCAAACTAAAGAGTCATGAAAAATATTCTGTCATAGTGGCTACATGAGTGCTTCCTTAAGACTTGCTAGAGGAGCATTGAGTGTTCTAAGATAGGTGCTTAGGAGAGCACCAAGGGCATGCAGCAGCTCTGAGCCCTTGGACACTTATGTACAATATCCCCAAGCTTGAGCCTCTATGGACACTTTAGGCCTTTCAAGGCTTGTATTTTTCATGTGAAAGTGAGACTTATTGACTAAAGAGATATCAAACCATCCCAAAGTTGTGTTGTCTGTTGGTTTGTAGGGCTAATGCTTTAGTAGTTAAAATTAGCAATAATGTTTAGTGTCCTTCTATCTTCTTCCTGGGATTTATTTATTAATACTACCATTTATATTTGCACAATGTTATATCTGGTTTGGTATCATGATATGCGTTAGACTTTGTACTAGTTCTAAATTTACCATCAGTATGTCATATGCTCTATTATCCCTTTTAGTACTGAATTTGTATTATGAATCTGGTGTGGAAGTTCTATTTAAGTACAAGATAAGCTCATAATTCAGTAATACTGATAATGTTATTACAACTATCTGTATGTATAGATGGAAACCTTATTGATGTTGATCTTCAACCTACATATGAGAAAACCGTAAGGTCAGAGAATGATGAGTGGACCAAGGTACAAAAGAAGAGAGGGGATTGTTCAGTCTATCTTGCTGGTTGAACACCTATTCATTTACTGAAGATTTGAAGTTAGGACAACCACTAAATGATAGGCAAAAAACCAAAATATGTTTCAAGTTTAGCCAGCCCTCATGCTGGTAGGAACACCAGCCATGGGTCTGAAAATACTTTAAAACATGACCTAACAGCTGTTTACTCAAATTCATGCCACATAGCCACCCACTTAAGTTAACTGAACACAAATTAACTTCATAAAATCAATATTAGTGCCATTGTATGAGATGAAATCAGTATTGGTTTTAGTTGAAGTTTTTCTATTTGTAATGTCCACATCAATCTTATAGCAAGACTAGCATACTGTAGTCCAGTGCTGATCGTATCATTTACCTCCACACTGATGAGTATGGTTAGATGTCATCCTGCCAAGCTCTAGTCTGAGGCAAAGTCACAGATATTAGTGCCATAGATGTTTTCAGCATCTGGCTTCAAAATTGTACAGAATCTTTGTCATTCTTTTCCAAATTCAAGTACAAAGGGATTGATCCTTTATATTTTGTGTGTGTGAGAGCAAGATTGGACTTGGATTGATTCTTTTTACTTTGTGTGTGAGAGCAAGATTGGATGAAATCCAATCCAATTCAGCGAAATCATGATTTACAGACAAAACTTTGGACCTCAAAACAAGGCATCCACACCAACAGAACCAGTAAGCCCCCTTGCAAGAGAAACTAGTATCCCAAAACAAGGCATCCACACCAACAGAACAAGTAAAACCCCCTTGCAAGAGAATTTAGCATCCCAAAACAAGGCATCCACACCAATAGAATTAGTAAAATCCCCCTGCAAGAGAATCTAGGATCCTAAAACAAGGCATCCACACCAACAGAACAAGTAAAACCCCCTTACAAGAGAATCTAGTGCAGGTATAATCCCTCTTCTTCTCACCTACTCTACCAACCCAACTCTTGAGAAATGCAACAAGTCTGGCCTTTTCTTGATCATGCAGTTGGGAGTTGTCATCTGAAAGTTTCACAGGCCACCATTGATTACTCTGGTGTTTCCTTAGTGCCAAGTGCTGGGTATTGTGTACTATATCGAAGGATAGCAGCCCAAACTCTATGGCTCTCTGTGGACAACCACCAACAGTGCAAGAGTATATACCATAGAGAAGATTGCTTTTGGCACATGAGTGAAATCCTATGCAATGATGATGTCCATGACTGAATAAATAAGAAATGACTGAATAAATAAGAAAAGAAATTGAGTAAAACTGATGCAATGAAAACATATGCTACTAAATAAACAAGCAAACACAAAAGGGTTCAGAAGCAAAGAGTGGGGAGCTTGAGAGTGATGTTAGGAGGATAGACAGCTTTGTAGACTATTGTCTGATTTATCTGTTCAAAGGTCCTTGTAGCTGTGGTGTTTCTATATAGATTATACTGGATGTTTTTCTTTCTTGGCTTTCCTTGATAATAATTGGATTTGGGCCTTCATTTGTTGTACATGCAATGTCTGCTTGGTGAATTTGAACATATAAAACTTTATATCTCATTATTTCGTGGGTTATTTAGTGACCCAGTTTACTCTTTTTTGCAGTTAAAGATGAAAACCCGAAATTGCCTCATCTGGTTGCTGATGACAGTGATGAAGTTGGTTGTACTTCTAGTGATCCTCAAACTTGCAGTGTATTGGATTTCTATGGCTCTGATGATGTTTCTGCTTTACCATTTGATACTGATATGGGATTTACAGATGTCATAAATGCTGCTTGTCCTAGTCATGAGCTTGCAATTCTGACATAACTATTGATATGGCAGAGAGATATATGATACTGCCTTTCCTAGGGAAAACAGCGGAAATGAGCAATATTCTTGTTGATGAGTCATATGAGATGAATTCTGATGACACATGCTGGTATCTAGAAATTCACCAGATGAATCCATCCAATCAGGAAACTGAGATAACTTGTCATACTGGTTCTCTGGATGAAACTGAGTGCTTTGATCCACAATTAGTATTTAGAAGCTTACCTGATTTACCAGAGGCAGTTTCATCCATTTGTCCTGTTTCTCTACCAAAGGAAACACAGAAAATGAAGCCCACCACCCTTGTGCTTGATTTGGATGGTAAGCTGAATCAAGAATTTGTACTCATTATCATATGAAACTTCCTAGTTCATAGTATTTTTTTCAAAAGCCTTCCTCTTTGCTTGTCCTTAGAATTTAATTGGAAAATATGTTTAAAGTGTGTCAAATATAAAGTGTGTCCATTTGTGTTATGGGACCATGTTCTCTTTATTTCACAGGAAGCAGTTAAGAAAGTGTTTTTCTGTATTCGATGCAGAAACTCTTGTTCATTCTATGCTGGAGCATTGTGATGATGCTGACTTCACCTTTCCAGTGTTCTTTAACATGAAACAACATACTGTATATGTAAGACGTAGGCCTTACCTGCAACTGTTTCTGGAGAGGGTAGCGCAGATGTTTGAGGTTGTCATTTTCACGGCCAGCCAAAGTATCTATGCTGAACAGCTATTAGATATTCTGGATCCAGAGAAGAAGTTAATTTCACAGCGTTTTTATCGTGAATCATGCATATTTTCTGATGGTAGCTATACAAAGGACCTGACGATTTTAGGAGTTAATTTGGCAAAAGTAGCCATAATCGACAATTCTCCGCAGGTAGTATTCTCCCTCTGCATCTGCAAGTTTCTAGTGTTAAACTAGAGCACTAATGTACTACAAAAAAGACTTCTCACTCCAAACTACATTTGCTATGCTAACTAGTCTATGAACCAATGTTACACTTTCCCGCATAAGTTGCCTGAATGTTTGACGTGGAGATCCTTTTTTGGTTTCATTTCCAATTTTTTGTTTTTGTTTTGTTTCGGATTTTCTGAAAACAGGTAATGTTTTTGGTTATAAAAGCTGCATGGTTGTTTTCCAATGTGATTCTCTTTAATTTCAGATTTTTTCCTGATTTTAAATTGTTTATTGTCAAAAAAAATTATCTGATTTTTTTTTTTAATTTCAGAAACCTTTTTTAAAGCCAAAGAAATGAAAACAAAACATAATTTAGATCACATATTCTCTGACACTAGAAAACAACAAAATAGATGAACAACAGAGTGAGTTCATTGCTATGAGATCTCAAATTTCTTGGATGACATATTGGGAGTTGGAAGGTTCTCCATTCTTTGGCTTGGTAGTGAGATTTAATAGTTAAAATTTGATTCAGAAGATTATCTTTGAAAGAACATAAGCCAAATTTATCGTCCTTTCACATGCACACACTTATTGTCTTCTGTCATCTAATATTCGTAACATAAAATTACTTAAGTAATTAGAAACTATAAGTTGGTTGGTTATTTATTTCTCTCTTTTTCACCCTTTATTTCAGGTTTTCCAGTTGCAAGTAAATAACGGGATACCTATTAAGAGTTGGTTTGATGATCCATCAGACCATGCATTGCTTCAATTGCTTCCCTTCCTTGAGAGCCTGGCAGATGCAGATGATGTCCGTCCAATTATTGCAAAGAAATTCGGAAATAAAGAATGATGTTTGTTGGGGCAGTCGTAAGGTTGGTTCATTCACTCCTAATGGCACATCCTTTTGCAAAACTGTTAATGTTATTTATATTATAAGTCTCTTATCTTCACCCTATTATGTGTTAGCATGTGAGCTATTCTAACCTTTGAAGGTTACTGTAAATGATGCTAAAATTGACTGGCTACGGTTGATGTTTTCCCACTCATTGGTGTTCATAGAATTACTCTTAAAAAAGAACTGCCCTTTGCTGATGCTATTATGTGTGTTATAAATTTCATCTGATGGTAATGATTTGGTTATCACTACTGCATATTGGACTTAATGTTGCACATTTCCTAGGTTTGATGTTTGATTCTTAATGATCAAATCATGCTATAAAGCATCTCAGCAGCAGAAATTCTAGATTATGTGATATGATACCAATGTTGTTCTATCGTAGACATAGGACGTCTGCACAAGAATTTTCTTGTCATTTTTAGTTTCATCTGATTTGTTTATCCATATCTTTCAGATGTTTCAGATTTTCAGCATGACATTATAGCAGAACTGTGCAGCATGCTGACCCATTTGCTCAGTATTTACCTCTAAGTGAATTTAGTAAGCCAATAAAGAAAAGCAAATAGACCCTTTATAAGAATTTGCTCTTTAGATACATGCTTGAAAATGATGTTGGCAGGTAGTATAATTTTCAGGTTTTGTACAATCACCAATAATGGTGGAGGTTTAAACATATTGATTCAGTATTAAAGGTTAAGAATATCTAAAGCTTACAGAACTTAAAATTGTTCTGACTATTGCTTAGCTTATGATGTCCCAAAAATGCTTTGCCTTGCTAATGTAACTGAATTGAAGTTTTTATTGGTGACATGATATGACATGACTTATAAGCTGACTAATTTGAAGTCATTTGATATGTTTTTTAAGAATTACTTATGAATCGTGAGCTAGAAATGCTCTAAAATAGTCACAGACAAGGCAAAATCCATCCGAGATATTATCTTTATGCAATGAAACTTCAGTGCCTACTGTTATACATCATTCTTTTATTGCCAGGTGAATTCCAATACTTGATTATTTTTCAGTCTTTTGTAAAGGATTCTGTAGGTGATAGGGAGTTCCTTGTCTTTGAATTGCTGGTAGTTGTTTGTGACATAACTGGTGATACTGTGATAAAACTATTTTGTTATTTTGGACGAAATTATCCAAACCATCTAGTAATAAGTTTGAGATTTGCTGAACAATGAAGTATGCATGAGAGACACAGATCATATTATTTCTTATGGATTTGTTGTTTGCAAAACATCCTTATTTATACAACATCATTGTGCCAAACCTATTATTGTCTATTATAATGTTGTTGCCAAATCACTTTTCTCGGATGTCAGACAAGAGTGAGGATCCAAAGGACGGTGAGAATGGGTCTGGGAATCTTCAAACGCCTCCTTCCCAAGCAGGAATCCTGTAAGGAAGTCCCCAGGGACTGGTTGCTCCGATGGGGACCATCTGACGCTTAAGTGAGTAACTCGGAAAATAGTTAGGAGTAATGGACTAAAAGACTTAGTCAAAAACTTGGAGTTCATATCCCTCCTCTCGTTATGAGCGAAGGTTCTTATACTTGTTCGGAAGTTCCTCTCACCTCCTTTTTTGGAAGGTTGTTGAATCCGAGACATCATCGTCTAGCAGAGGATAGGCGGCAAGGCTGACAGGGACAGGTCACAACCGTCCTTGTGTTTGTCAGGGGTAGCCTGGCCTACCATCTCTCTGTCAGGTATGGCGCCACAGATGGTAGGTGGGCCTGGTCATGTCGGGCGTGCGCCGTAACTGGTAGTGGCCATGTGAGGTTACAGGAGGTTGGTGAGCCATGTCATGTGGCGGTTACAAGTATCTACCGGGCCACGTGGAGGCCAGGTGTCGAGGCCAAGGGGGAACCTGGAGTCCCTTGGTGCCGAGGCCGAGGGGGACTCTGGAGTCCCTCGGTGTCGAGGCCGGGGGGGACCATGGAGTCCCTTGGTGCCGACTTGGTCCATCCGACCTTAGCTCCATCAGTCTTAACATGGCCTGATCAGCCACATCAGATTCCCCCTCGCCCCTGAGATGGTGCGGAGCATTTCTCGCCCAATGAAAAGGGCGTAAGATGACTCGGTGGCTGATCCCGACGCGCCATCAGTCGCTGAAAGGGGCACATGCCCTGGGGGGGGTGCAACAACTCTTTAATGTTGAAAGTACGAGGCACTGCGATGCCATCGCCCTGCCAACCCTCACCGTCGGATCTGAGAGGGATCCTCCTCGAAAATGGGGAAAGCCCTTCGAAACCCATGGAAAGGTAATCACCATCATTGAGCTGACGTTACCGATGTTCCATCATTGGCTATAGATCTCGCATCCCGCGCGCCAGGTGGTTGCCAAAGCGTCTCTTTCCAGTGGCAGGTGTGCACGTGGCAAGACGAGTCAGGCGGGACGATTCAAAAAGGAGGCATAAAAGGAGGGTCGCCCTGAATCCGGCTCCTTGCACCTTCGAGATTTCCTTCTTCCCCTGAGCTTGAGCTTCATTTGAGTCTTCCTCCTTTGGGCCTTGCCGTTCTTCTTCCTTCGTTCAGGTCAATCCTTCCGACCTCTCTTTGCTTCCCTTCTATGGCTTCATCATCCTCGTGGTCCTTCCCTCCTTCCGAGGGCCATGTTTCCTTAGCACAGCTGTGGGTTTCTCTGTCCCCAACACCCCTATGGTCCTCTTCTTCTTCAGAGGATCAGGTCCCTTTATCACAGCTGCGGGCTACCGATGGGATTCCTATCAGGGATTGTTCGGCCGCCTCAGCCCCTCCGTCTAGGGTTAGGAGGGGATCGCCTCCACCATCACTCTCGTAGACCTAGCATATCTCAGGGCCTATAGGATACTCGAGGACGTCCTGTTATCCGCCCCCGGGCCCGACGACAGGGTGACCTCTTCTCGGTCTGGGAGAGTTGCTTTGTACGAGGTATTCTTCAAGGCGGGTCTTTGTCTTCCTCTCCACCCTTTCGTAGTCAGCCTCTTCCACAGGTATGCCCTGATGCCTGCCTAGTTGGTTCCGAACTCCGTTCGGACCATCTGTGCGTTCCTAGTGCTGTACCGCTTACAGGGAATAGAGGGTAGGGTCTCCTTGTTCCGCAGTCTCTATACCCTTCACCCATAGTCCGGGTGGTGGTTGTTCGCACCCAGGCCCGGCCGAGCTATCAAACTGGGTCTCCCCACATCCATTAAAGGGTGGAAGACCCAATTTTTCTTTGCGCACCTCGAGAGGGTGAGGCCAGGTTGGAGGGACCCGAACTTAGAGCCCAACAAGAACCTATCGGTGGCCTCAAGAGATCGGGAGATGTTCGAGCAACTGCTGACCTCCGTGGTCCACCGCTGCCGAGAACTATCGAAGGATAACCTTCGGCTCGCGGGTATTGCCCCGAGCGATGGTGAGCAGCCGCGAAGACCTTTCCCCTCCTTTTTTTTGCCGATTAACCTCTGGCATGTGCAGATATGAGGATACCGGCCCACGCCGCGAGGAGGGCGGCGGTCAAGAGGAAGAGGGTCCTCAGTGAGGTCGAGGGGTTGGGGAAGAGGCCTCGTTCTCAATCCCCGACTCCTCCCTCCCACGAGCCTCAGATGAGCCAAGAGCCCGTACCATCGATCGACCTCACCGCCGAGTCCCCCCCCCCCCCCCCCCCCCCCCCGAAGGGGTTGAGGGTTAAGATAGTCCCCTAGCCCATGAAGCCATTCATCTCGGGCGCGGAGCCGGTTCGCTCGGTGACCGAACCAGCCCAGGACAGAGCCCCACTAGTAGGAGAGCAGGCGGGCAAAGCAGGTCCGACGGCAGGACAGCCATCGGTAGAGGGCGTCCCTGCCGGAGGAGGCTGCGGAGAGGTGCCATCGGCCTCTGGCTTGACGCCTGCGACCTCCGCGTCGGTCGAGCCCGCTGAGGGAGGTGGGCTCGGGGCGATCCTGTCTCGGCCATCGCTCATGAACCACGGCCGCATGGTAGAGCGGTTGATGGCCCGGGTGTGTCTGCCAGAGTTCCAAGGGGAGCTCGTCGTCAAGGAGCCTCCACTTTCTTTCGAGATGCCTTTGCAGCTTTACTATGGGTAGGTATCTTCCCCTCTTGAAATTTTCCTGCTGTATGGTATACTGACAGAGGCTCCCTTCATGCAGTCGGTGAACTCCATGGCTGCCGCGAGGGATGTCACCCTTCAAGGTGATGTGAACCTTGCCGCATTCGAGGAGAGGCTTCCGATGCTCGAGCCGGGGCCGAAAGGGCTGAGGAGGCACTAGAGACGGTCCGGAACGAGCGGGCGAGGAGCTCGAGGAGGCAAGGCGTCAGGCGGCGGCCGAGCTCGAATGTGCCCGGGTCGCCGAGGCAAAGTTGGACATCGTTGAGGCGACGATTGCCACTCACGACCTCCGCCTCACTCCCTTACTCTAGAGGTGAAGGCGGTCGAACAGAGGGCCAGCGACGCCGAGGAGATCGCTCGGATGGCCGACGCGAGGGCAGCCGAGAGGGAGGCAGAGGCTCGAGCCACAGAGGAGAGGGCTGCCGCCGCTGAAAGAGGAGTCGCCGAGGTGGTGGAGCGCTACCGAAATTCCATAGCCTTTATGGATGAGTTGGTGGAGGCCTCTGCTGATGTCTATCTTCAAGGCTTTTGAGACTGAAGGAGAAGGTGGGCAGAGTCCTCGGCATCACGGGCCTCGACGACATCGAGCCCGATGACGAGGAGTCGGAGGGATCGCCCGCGGCGCAGAGATCGGCCGATGATGAGTCAGCACCGACTGGGGCCTGAATATATTTCCTTGTACTCTTCTTTTAGTTCATTTCTTATCTTTGTACCGAAGTCCAACTCGAGTCGGCATTTTGTGAACATTTTGACAAGTAATGAAAATCACTTCTTTCTGAAATCTTTGAGTTTTGGAATTTTCAAAATACTTAGCTTTTTGTAGCATGTCGCCCCTTATTCCGCACTTGTGGGACTCCCTGATAAGGTCATATCGGTCCCGGCGAGGTCGGAGTACTTGTCCGCTCACACTAGGTGGGTTCAGGGTGGTGCTTTATTGCTAGAGTTGGTCTTGGCGATGACTTGAGGTCAGCCTTAGGTGTTGATTTTGTAACAGGTTTCTGATGCCGATATGGTGTCAGGCTTTAGGTGTCGGCCTGGTGCCGGGCTTCAGTGCCGACCTGGCGTCGGGCCTCAATGCCGATGCGGAGTTGGTCTTTTAGTGCCGTACTAGAGACAGGCTTTAGTGCCAATGCGGCGACGGTCTTTTGTGCCGTCCTGGCAACGGGCTTTAGTGCCGATGCGGAGTCGATCTTTGGTGTCGTCCTGGCGACAGGCTTTAGTACTGATACGGAGTCGGTCTTTATGTCGTTCTGGCGATGGGCTTTAATGCCAACACGAAGTCGGTCTTTGGTGTCGTCCTGGCGACGGGCCGACACAGAGTCGGCCTTTTAGTGTCGTCCTAGCGACGGGCTTTAGTGTCGACGCGGAGTCGGTCTTTTGTGCCATCCTGGCGATGGGCTTTAGTGCCGACGCGGAGTCGGTCTTTTATGTCATCTTGGAGACGGGCTTTAGTGCCGACGTAGAGTCGGTCTTTGGTGACGTCCTGGCGATGGGCCGACGCGGAGTCGGTCTTTTAGTGCCGTCCTGGCGACGAGCTTTAGTGCCAACGCGGAGTCTGTCTTTGGTGCCATTCTGGCAATGGGCTTTAGTGCCGACCAAAGTTGGTCTTTGTCGTTCTGGCGACGGGCTTTAGTGTCGATGCAGAGTCGGTCTTTTGTGCTGTCCTGGCAATGGGCTTTAATGCCGACGCGGATTCGGTCTTTAGGCTGAGAAAATGAGATGCTTAAACATCTTTATTAGCCAAAAAGGTGAGATATTCAAACTTATGAAGGGATGAAATACGCAAATTCATCTTCATTTCAACAGGCTAAGAGGGTGAGGTACTCAAACCTATAGTCAGCTGATAGTGTACATTACTGATACTACCGACGGAGGTTGTTCGAATTCTAAGTGCGAGGGAGTGGGTCCCCGTCGAGTCATTCGATCCAGTATGCTTCGCGATGGAGGGCTTCTGTGACCCGGTAGGGCCCTACAACTTGCCTCCTTCCGTGGGCTTTGAAATCTCGGCTCGCCTGAGGACCAAGTCCCTTAGGAGGAACACCTTGGGGCGAACGCGAGCGTTGTAGTTTTTTGCGACTCTCTGGCGACAAGTGGCCATCCTGAGTCGCGCCCGGTCATGTGCCTCCTCAACGAGATCGAGGTTGGTCCGCAGTTAATTTGGATTGTCCTCACTGTATGATTCCACCCGAGAACTCGAGATACCGATCTCCACGGGGATGACAGCCTCTGACCCGAACACGAGGTTGAAAGGGGTCTCTCCGTAGTTGTCAGAACTGAACCAAACCGACTAGTTGAACCAGGATTCGGAGGTCAAGCCAGTCCGATTCTAACATAAAATCGGATGTGTAAATGATCCAGAATAACCTGATCAACCCATTCGGTTCACCTATGAACTGGTCAACCTGGCCCGAACCGGTGAGTGACGGTGGAGCAGGCAAGGGAGTGCGGCCGACATGCTAGATGGAGAGTGGGGGCATGGGGTGGTGGGGGAGGCGTCACCGGTGGTGGCTGGGGCATCGAGGCTATGCTGCTGTCGACGGTGGGGTAGGCTATGGAGCATGGCCAGGCACTGCCGGTGATGGGGTGCGGGGCTCGGGAGGTGGTGCATACCGGTCGAACACTAATCGGCTCGACTGCCACACGATCCGATGGTGGAGCACCGGCTAATCCGGTGGCGGGCCAAGATGGGGCAGTTGGTGGTGGAGAAGGGGCTGGCGATTTGGGAATGAAAGGGGATTTTGGGAGTTGGCCAATGGAGGAGGGCTCGGGTGCGGTCCCGAGAACATCCATAGTATTTTTTTTCTAGATTAATTATAAAATTATCTTTGTTAAAGACTTATTTTTTAATTTTCTTAGAAAAAAATAGGAGATAAATAAAAAAATTAAATTAATTATATGTACTAAAACATTTTTTATTAAAAATTAATATTTTTAAAAACATATAAAAATGTCTTAAGTCTACATTATACAAAATCTCAAAATATTATCAAATCTTATTTTTTAAAATAATTTTCTAAATATTAATAAAATTTGATTTTATATTTTTTAAATTTTAAAGGTAAAATAGAATCTACTTTTGATATACACTAGGGAGAGAGGAATCAGGATCAGAATTAGAAAACAGAGACTCTTTATACATAAGAAGGTATAAAGGTCTCATATCATGCAAAACCTCTTTAATTTCTCTTTTTTTCACAAACAATGCCATTCCTCTTCCTCTTTTTCTTTTGGACTAGATTGTTCTCTCATTTCTTTGTTCTCTCTTTTTTCTCTCTTTTTCTTTCTTCACTCCTTTCTTTTCTCTCTTTTCCCTCATTTTTTTTGTATCATTCTCTACCTCACCTGATTTTCCCTCAATTGCTCTCATAATCCTCACTTGGTCTTCATGAGCATGGACAAGACTCAAAGGGTTTAGGATGTAAGTTCGGCCATCCTTCACCAAAGTATACTTATTCTTTCTGCCATCATGTGTCATGTTCCTATCATATTGCCAAGGACGCTCCAACAAGATATGAGTAGCAACCATAGGCACGACATCACATAATACCTCATCCTTATACGTCCCTATGGTGAATGGAACCACAACCTGCTTGGTCACTCTCAATTTGTTGCACTCATTCAGCCATTGTAGTCCATATGGCTTTGGATGCTTCTTACACGCCATCCCAACTTTTTCACAAGATGAGAGCTCACCACATTACAACAACTACCACTATCAATTATCATACTACACAATTTGTCATTCACAGCACATCTTGTGTAGAAGAAATTCTCTCTTTGAATTGCATCCCCATCTTCCAAACTCACTTGTGCACTCAAAGCCCTCATGGAAACCATTGCATAAGACAGCCCTACCATAGGATCTTGCTCCCCCATTTCCAATTCTTTTTCTTCATCACTTTCGGCCAGATTTGGTGTCTTACTTCCTCATCTTCATCTCCACTCTCTATTCCTTCATCTTCCCTCAAACATTACCCTTTGGTTTGGACATTGATTTGCATAATGCCCATATACCCCAAACACTTGAAACACTTCACTTCTCTAGCCCTAGTAGGACCTCCCTTCCTTTCTTTCTCCTCCACCTTTCCTTTCCCTTTCCATTCTTCTTTTCTTTGTTTTGCTACCTCCTTCTCAATCCTTTCTGGCTTGCCAACACTCGGTTTCCATGAACTCTTTGGGGTTGAAGCATAATGCCCATTTCCATATTTTAAGGACTTCTTCATTTGCATTTGCTTTTCTACCTTAATGGCAATGTGTACCATTTCGGTTAGAGTGTTATAAGAGTGCAATTCAACCACGTGGGCTATTTCCATGTGCAAACCAGCCAAGAACCTTGCCATGGTGGCTTCCATAGGTTCCTCCAATTGTGTCTATGCCAATGCCACTTCCATGGCCTTGAAATACTCTTCCATACTTCTACCCCCTTGAGACAATCTCTGCAACCTTTGATGAAGCTCCTTAAAATAGTGTTGTGGAACAAACCTTTCCCTCATGTTTTCTTTCATGGTCTCCTAAGTAGCAATAGGTCTAAGGCCAAGATTTCTCCTCCTAACCAACAATTGATCCCACCACACTATAGCATAATCTTTGAACTCCACAGCCGCAAGCTTAACTTTCTTTTC
Source organism: Calamus simplicifolius (assembly GCA_900491605.1). NCBI lineage: Eukaryota > Viridiplantae > Streptophyta > Magnoliopsida > Arecales > Arecaceae > Calamus > Calamus simplicifolius. Next base: position 676,255 of record UESW01003987.1, on the reverse strand, counting down.
TTCCGAATAGTTGTGGCACTCAAAAATAAGTTCAACTTGTCTTTCCCACTCCAAATACAAATCTGGATTTTCCTTTCCATGGAAGGAAGGAATCTTCATTTTGATACTACCCACATGTGAATCAGCTCTCTTCAACTCCTTCCCCAATTCCATAGTCCTAGTTCCTATAATTCCTACCTCCCCTTCTTCCACCAAATCCTCTTCCTCTAGGGGGCCGCAACCCCCGACCTCTCGGATTGTGGAGGTTGAATTCATACCCTTCTTCATCATACTCATTTCCCCACTCATTCTCATAGAGTTCCTCATTCCCAACATTCTCAATTCTCCATCCCTCATTTCTTCCCACATGTTGGTCAAATCCCATCCTAGGTATTCCGCCTTCCCTCCTTCTTCCATTTACTTCCCCAATCTGTGACTTTCCTTTACTCCCATTATCCCTAACTTCCTCTCCATCCTTTGCTTCCAACCTTTCAATTCTATCTAGCAAGGTGGTCATTACAAAATTATTTCTTTCCATATGTTGTCTTAAAGCTTCTAGCAACATACGATCATCCCTATTTGCTTCCTCACTACCACTACCTCTGGTTTCTTGTGCTTTTGACATGTTCAGGTTTGCAAAAAAAAAAAAAAAAGATGTTAGTAGAAAATGGCTCACCCTCTCAAGTGTTTCTCTCAAGTATTGGCTTTTCTCTTTGATGTTCTCACTCTCTTGCCTTTTACCTCTCAAATTTCTTCCTTTTTCTTACCTTTCAGAACTAGGGTAGATTGACTTTTTAACCAATTGAAAATATATCAATGATAATCAAAATGATTAGGTAATGCAGATTCGTAAAAAAGAAGAAGAAGAAGATGATGACGCTGGAATCTAATGAAAGATGATCCCAACTAAGAGAACAATGAAGTATAAATGTAGAACTCCTGATAACCAAAAAAAAAAATTGAAACTCACCCAATTTGATGATAGCAAGCTCAAAATGCAGACGGCCCACTGTTTTGCTAGACGTTTCAAGATTAGAGCTGGGCTGTTCTGATGGTTGAACTGAAATGTGCTGGTTCGTATTCTTCTTCTCTTTTTTTTTTTTTGATAGGTAAAGGGACAGATTACTCAATGGAATATCAAGAGACAAAAGAAGAAGATGAAGGGATAGAAAAGGATAAACCTTGTTTGATGTACCTGCTCTGATACCAAATAATGAAAGGATCTTTAGAATCTCCACACAAGGTTATCTTCTTCAATTGATTAACACAACCCCAACCCGTGGAGAGGCACTAACCCAAAATCAGAAGACGGGAAGCCAAGGAATCAAATCACAATAGAAATTAGATCCTAAGGCAACTTGATTATCAGAGATAAAATAGATAAATGGCTAGCTTGTCTAAGTCCTAGTTCTTTCAAGAAGCAAGGAAGAAATGCTTACAATTGGATTGCAACCGAAAGAAAAATCTGATTGTTCATTAAAAACTGCCATACGCAAGCTCAGCATACAATATATATCTCTAACTCTCCAAGAATAGGAACAGCCGCAACAAATACTACACCCCCCCCTCATAACTCTGATTTATGACATAAGCTGCACCACATGTTCCAAAACTCATTAAATATAGCATAAAGCAAACAAAAGACCAAAATAGACATGACTTTTAAGATGGCAGTTCTGACGCTTTGCCAAATATATACTCCAATACAAATTCTCATGTGGCTGCTATGTAGCTTTCATTCTATCTCCACTTGACACAGAACTCAGCAATTGGTTTCTTCTCCTCGGCTGATTGCTTCTTCTTGGCCAAAGGCTCCTATGATCAAACTTTGGAGCTCCTTTGCTTTGGCCCTTATTATGGGTCCTGGATAGCTAGGTAATGATGGAGCTTCTTCATCATGCTACCCTCTTGGACAGGCACTGCACCTCCTTGTTGCCTGGAGGTCTCATGTCGAGGATGGCATGAATCTTGTTTGGGTTCGCCTCGATCCCTCGCTGGGTCACCAAGAATCCTAGGAACTTGCCCGTCGTGTCCCCGAAAGCACATTTGCCAGGGTTCAGCCTCATTTGGTATTGGTGGAGGTTGCCGAAGGTCTCCGCCAGGTCAGCAGCATGATCATCGGTGCTGATACTTTTGGTCAGCATGTCATCCACGTATGTCATCGAGCTTTCAATTGGCACGCGCAAGCGCTCCTTTGTGCACCAAGTCCTTGCGTCTACCGGTGACGGCATTAGAAGATCCATTCTCCTAACCAGCATAGACCCCACAATAATAAAAATAAAAACCCCAAGCCAAGTCCCCCAACACACAAGATATACGGGAAGCAAAGCCTTCCCAACCAAAAAACTTTTCACTAAGTAAACTTTAGATACAATGAGGTTGTACAAAGGCCACACGCACTCCTCTCTGTCCCTTACAAAGATCACTCAAAATGCCCGCCCCAACCTCACTCGACAAAAACTGACCTTGGATGCCCCGCACCCATGCGTGCACCATCTGTGTCTCAGCCATGTCCCACCAACGACTAAGCTCGCCTGGCTTAGACCTTCGCGCGCCTTGATCTTCGCTGATTAGGCCGCTTACCAACCTCCCGCACCTCCACTGGACGCCGGATGGTCTCACCCGAGCTCCTCTCGGATGAGTTGATTGCTTGGAATTTGATGCCTTGGCCTTGGGTCCGCCTCCCCTTATAAAGGAACTCCCCAGCCGTCTTAGCCACCACCTCATAGCTGTCCCGGACGTTAGGCCACCGCCCTTAGTCCAAAATCCCAAAAATACCCACTTTGCCAGGTTGTCTGCGTCGGATGCCCAGACGTGCGCGCCCAGCTCTGCGCGCGCGGGCATGCGAGCGCAGCCCGCATGCGCCGGCCATGCGCTTGCACGGCCGCGGGCGCTCTGTGTCCCAACCGCGTCGGCCAGCCTGTCCAAAACGCGTCTGTCCCGCGTTCACATGACAGGTTGGCCAAGTTGGCCAAGCGACCGACCTGGCCGCGTGCCAGACTGACCGCGTGCTATAGACTGGCCACGTTCCAAATTGGTCGCATGCCAGATTGGCCGCGGGCAAGGGTTGCACACGTGTGGCTGCGGCTAGATTGGCAGTGCGCCAGGCTGGCTTGGCCACCGACCTAGCCGCGCATGCGCAACCCTTGCCCGCACCCATCCGTGATGCTCGGCCAACGCGCCCCGCCCCATCGTTAGGAGTAATGGACTAAAAGATTTAGCAAAAAACGTGAAGTTCAGATCCCTCCTCTCGTTATGAGCGAAGGTTTTTATACCCGTTCGAAAGTCCTTCTCATCTTCTTTTTTGGAAGGATGTTGAATTCGAGACGTCATCGTCTGGCAGAGGATAGGCGCCAAGGCTGACAGGGATAGGTCGCAACCGTTCCTGAGTTTGTCAGGAGTAGCTTGGCCTGCCATCTCCCTGTCAGGTGCGGCGCCACAGATGGTAAGTGGGTCTGGTCATGTCGGGCGTGCATCGTAACTAATAGGCCATGTGGGGTCGCAGGAGGTTGGTGGGCCATGTGGCGATTGCAGGTATCTGCTGGGCCACGTGGAGGCCAGGTGTCGAGGCCGAGGGGGACTCTGGAGTCCCTCAGTGTCGAGGCCAAGGGGGACTCTGGAGTCCCCTGGTGCCGAGGCCGAGGGGGACCTTGGAGCCCCCTAGTGCCGAGGCCAAGGGGAACCCTGGAGTTCCTTGGTGTCGACTTGGTCCATCCGACCTTGGCTCCGTCAGTCCTAACGTGGCTTGATCAGCCACATCAGATTTGTTGTTTGCAAAACAGTCTGATTTATACAACATCATTATGCCAAACCTATTATTGTCTATTATAATCTAAAATATACTTTTTTTAACTTTTAAAAATATAAATATTTAAAATATTTTTGTTGTTGTAATTATGGTAAAGGAAAATAAAAGATTATTGGAGCAAAATAGGTGTGACATTTGATAGTATCACCATAACAAATAGTGTTTTATTTTTACATACGTAAAAATTTATGTGGCAACTGGTGGTTTAGAATGATAATAATCATTATTCCACTTAAACAATGATGTTGAAATTTTCTTTTCTTCACACTTTGATCATTACTTATTGTAAGTAAAACGCTCCTTTTCTTTATTCTGCATCAGCAACTTTGAAATGGAGAATGATATTCAGTTGTGTTACATAGAGGAGAAATGGATCCATGAGTAATGCTGGTTTCTTCTCAATCGCTGTTGTCCATGTATTGCACTAATGAAACAAAACAATTGGAGGGGACAGAGAGATCTAATACAGCAATAAACCTGTTAGCTAAAAAATTGGAAGTTGCATAAGATTTTGCATTTTTTGACCTAAGCTACATCGTGAATGCTCCAGGGGCATCCATTCATAGCACTGTTAATAAATGAGGCATTCATTAAAGGAAGAGTACTTAAATTGTACCCAGTGATGTGTCACATTGTGATCAGAAAATGAGAGAGTTACAAGCAATGCTGCTATGCTGGGATATCTCAGAAATCTTTTTAAAAAAGGGGAAATAACTATGCAGAGCTTTGCTCCAATGAAGCAACGAGAAAGTTTCATATCAGTTGAGTGGACATTACTTCACTGAGATGTCTGGGTTGTATTTTCAGAGAATAGATGACTCTCTTGAATTCAGTAGTAAGAAAAGGGGTATTTGGTGTGATTCATTAGCTGGTGATGGTTGGCATCTCAAAAAAGTAGTTCTAGATTGGGTTGGATGTCAAATCTACCATCATATGTCTTACTAAATTAAATTTCACTCAATTATGGGTTTTAGTTATGGTTTGATGATGAGAATTTATATCATTTGATCCAGTGGATAATTAGACATAGGAGTTCTGGAGATTATTGTGGAGTAGTAGTTTTAATGATTTGGTACTTTAATTTGATTTTTTTTATTTGACCTTCAATAACAAGAAATGTTGATGAGTGTTCCAAAAGCATTGACCACAATGATTGCCCTTTTTTCAAGGGTTTTTACATATTGTTCCTGTTGAACACTAATTAAGTAGTTTATAAGGATTTGAAAAATCATACCTCTGTAGCTTAGATTGTCATCACAATTGTGTGGTGACTATAATTATTCTTATCATTTGCTTCTTTGTGTGATTTGTTTTTATGATAATTAAAAAATCCCTATTATCTGAAATTTTGTGACTATTAAAAATTGTTTTCATTAAAAAGAAAAAGAAAAATGGAAATGCTGTTATTGAACATATTTCAGCTTCCAGAGATGGAAAACAAGAAAGCTGAGCACAAATGTGCAGTCAAGTGGGCTCTTATAGTTGTTAGATCTCCAGTTTCTCAATTTAAGATTAGAGCTTCATTCTTTAGATATAGAGTAAAAATTAATAGTTAAAATGTTGTTCAAAGGATCTTTATCCTCAAGTAGTGCATTCCCAACTACTGGGTTTTGCGCTCCCTCTCTCTCTCTCTCTCTAAAAAAGAAAAAAAAAAGTGTGCACGAAACCAATTCTATCTTCCTCGTATGCATGCACATGCTGTCTTATATCATCTTTCTTTTATGTAAAATAAAAATTCTTAAATTTAATATAACATGTTAAAGTATCCTAACAAATTTGAAATCATTAAATGATAAGTTATTTATTCATCGCGTTCTCTGTTGATTCCAGGTTTTTAAGTTACAACTGAATAATGGATTACCTAAGAGTTGGTTTGGCGATCCTCGCATTGATTTCAAACCTGGTGGATGCAGGGGATTTCATCCCATTATTGTGAAAATGTTCTGCAATAAAGAGAGAAGATGTTTGTTCAGACAACCATAGGTAGGATTACTTATTTGACTCCTGTCGCTTTTGACAGTCAGAATCTCCTCTTCAGAATCAGCACATTATTTATGTCTCTCAGCTTTGGTTTTGGTCCCCCATTATTTATAGCAATAGCTGTTATAACTTCCAAATGTTGCTGGTGCCTGTATATATAAAATGATTCCTAAACTAACTGCCTAGAGTTGTACATTCCTTTGACGCTACTTTTGTAATATATGTGCGTCTATTTGAATGGTGTTGTTGAATTAAAGTTGTGCTCCGGTTGCTGATAAATGCGTGTATTTAATAATTGTCTATCTCATAATTCTAATTCATGACTTGGTTTTGTCAGTCCATGGTAATGGACTCAGTATCATGCATTTTGCTACCAATGGTTGTATATAAGTTGATTAGCAGTACATTTCTCTGGAGGAAAAACAAAAAACAAAAAATTGATTGCTGGCGCGGTTCTAGATTTCCTATGATTGAAAGCGGATGGTTCAAGGAATTCAATGTTGAAGAAGGGCTTTTTCATTTGGAATAACAGTTTTCTTTAAAGCTACGGATATTTATTTGCCTCTGCTTCTTTGTTTCATTTGAAGCGGGCATAGAAGTCAAACAAAAGATTGATATGAAATGGATATGAATGTAAAAAAAGTCATTATATCCCATACCTATTATAACTGCTAGAAAAATCTTTTAATTACCTTTATTTAATAATACATAGTTTCAAATGTTTAATAAAAAAAAATTTACAAGTAGTTACATACTATAATTCCTCTTGGTATGCGTCATTTCATCTGCCTGAAATTAAAATTTAAAGAGAAAAAAATCTAGCTTAGAATTTAAATGTAATTATGTTGTGATAATATTAAAATATATAATTTTTTGCCTATAAACTTTAATAGATAAAAAATTAATTAAATTTGTTTAATTTAAAAAATTATTTTAAAAGAACGGATAATGGGAACAATGGTTTGGCTATTTGGGTGGGTATGCAAGTCTTAAATGGAGCCTGATCTCATCTCCGGTGATCCATGGAAACTGGCCAATAGCTGAACAACAATGTTTCTGACTTGCTCCCCGCTTCCTCCAGCGCTTTCAAATTGAGTCATGTAAGCCAGCAAAAGTAGTTATGGGTCAGTTTGGTGGTGGATTTGAGTTAAATTTTGTATTTTTAAAGATAAAAAATTTAATCTAGCATGAAAAATACCTTTGATCAAATTATTTTTAAAATTTTTTTAAAATAATTCTAAAAATCTGAATGAATCTAAAAAATGTTGGAGCATTGTTCCATTCGGATTCATCTTAAACGTTTAAAACTCATGAATTCACCTTCTTTTTTGTCCCTACGATCTTTCTCTACACATTTCGTTACTACTTTTCTATGAAAATATAGGTTTTAAAAACACCAATCAAATATATTATTAAATATTAAAAATCAATAAAATATAACTCAAATTTTTGAATATAATTTATATTTTTAAAATAATTTTTTTTGGATCATAAATCAAACAGGCCTACCTTTCTCATGTAATTCTTTTCATCTTAGCTGCAGCATCACTTCTGCCAAATGCATTCTAGCCTAAATCTGCTGGCCGAAGACAAGCCTCTTTGGCTAACAGATCTATTCAACTCCGTGCGTGGCATTGGGTAAGAGTCCCCTCAGTTCATATCATTAAAAAAAAAAAAAAAAAAAAAAAAAGAAAAAAGCCTTCCTACTTGGCATTACGAATTGTAAAAATCCTGTAAGGCAAAGGTTAGGACGTTTTATAAAATCAAGCCATGATTGCCTTTACACACACACACACACACACACACACACACACATATATATATATATATATATATATATATATATATATATATATATATATACACGTGCATGTGAAATACGAGATGCGCTTCCAAGCCTCCAGTTGCTGGAAGTTGGCCCATTTGTACTCTACGTACATAGTCAGCTTTCAGGTTTATGCAAAAATTTATTATAAATTCTAAAAGGTAATTTTCCTCGCAACTGAAAAATGGTGAGGTTCCAATTATTATTTGTCAGACTAGCTACAATTTTGCTTTATTTTAAAATTGATTGCAATTTTATGATATTATTCAAAAAAGTGATGGCGGCACAAATGTAATACCCAACCTATTAGAGAATACCTCGTTTGAAGCAGTTATCCAAATTGCACGAAGAAGACGTCGCCGAGATCGGGGGCCGCCTCCGACGCTGAGAACATGCGATGGAACAAGGCCATCACCGTTCACATCCGCCACGGCCGCTGCGACTCCGCCGCGACCTCTTCGATTAGATGCCTCGCCGCACCACCGTCTCCTGGATCGCATACCATCACTTACCCCAATCCAATGATTCTCGTAAAATAGCCCAATCCGTAAAATAAAAGATGATCGCAATGAAAGCGATATAGAATTAATGAGAGGTAAAATTATTATTGCATTATTGATCGCTTACATCGGTGATTGGGTCACGCCCAATCCAAACACCCTACTAGCCAGCTGGCATAACATCTAAGCGACGAAGCCAAGTCACCTCTGACAAAGTTGCCCCGACAATCCGAGCTATCCTCATATTTTGGCCATCCGAGCCGAGCCATTCCTCGTTAATCCGAGCTATCCTCATACTTCGGCCATCCGAGCCGAGTTATTCCTCGGTAACCCGAGCTATCCTCATATTTCGGCTATCCAAACCGAGTCATTCCTCGGTCATTCGAGCCGACCCATTCTATACCTCGAAAAACCCGGTTATTCCTCATTCAGGCCAAACTACGGCATTCAAAATACCTCTGCGGAATTCGGCACGGGAGAGTTCGAATCCATTATAGCTGAATAAGATTACAGGCGACGAATCATGCCCAGAAGTAGCCTAGGACCTGCGAGAGTGGCCTAGGTCTGTGTGATCATTGAACCTCAAGGCATCAACCAGCTCTCCCAGCCGTCGATCCTCTAACTGACAAGATACGGACCTTACTGGCCTCATAACAAACTTGATTCGAATCCTAATAGTTTTCAGACCCCATCCAGGGCACGTCCAAAGAATCAGGTGATCACCTATAAATACCACAACAATCCAACCTCTCATGAATGCGCGTAAACTCTAAGACAACCCCTTACGCATTCATTTTACTGACTCAATCTTATACTCCATTAGAGCTCTCACAAGAGCCTGAAGGAACATTTCTCTGTGAGAGTCTTCTCCTCACATCTGCTTGCTATGAATCTCCACTGACCTGGGCGTCGGAGGATCCTCCGTAGAGGACAACCCCCACAACACCCTCTGCGTGCGGACTGTCTTGCAGGTTCCACCATGAGGCGACGAGATCGGCGTCCGGATTAGGAGCTGGAAGCGCACTCGAGTCGGAGAACGGATTTCCACGGAAACAGATTGGTGCTAGAGGAAGGGCCTTAAGTCCCATAAACTTGTGATCCAGGAGACAAGACTCAAAAACCAGAGCAAAGCATCCTCTAATGGCCAATCGGAAGAGAGCTACATCTGAAGCTCAAGACTAGGCCGCCTCTCAAAGGCCTGATCCGATTAGCGGTGCGGCACTTCTGCTACCATCGCCAGCTGAAACTCCTTTGCCGCCGGCAAGGCGGTAACCCTGGACCAGTTTGCCACTCTGGTTCAGCAGGTCCAAGCATTGACCCAGTTGGTCTAGGGGTTCCAAGCGATCCCTGGAACTGCTATCCCTACCTCTCAGCCTCATTAGGAGGCCGCTGCCCCTGCCTCGCCAGCGATCTCTTCTTCGATCCGCTTGGGTGGCGAATCGCGGTCACCGGCCCGCAGGGGCGAAGCCGGTGCTGCAGCAAGCTAGAGGGAAGAGCCCGCTCAGATCCAGGCAGGTTCGCTCCCTCTCCTCGGTGTCCTCCTAGGATTCGATATCGCTGCCATCTTCTCCTCGTCTGATCCCTTATGCCACTCTAGATGAAGGGATCAGACAGCAGATGCAGGAGATGCGACAAGAATGGCGTCGGGAGTTGGACGTCGCCAGGTAAGCTCCTCCATCCCAGCCGAAAGCGGAGCAAGGCATCCCCTTCTCCGAGAGGATCATAAGGGAAGTGATTCCCCCTCATGTCAAGCTCCCTACCATCGAGCCGTATCATGATCCACCGATCCCGACAACCACCTCAGCAGCTTCAAATCCATCATGATGTTCCACGGGGCATCAGATGCGATCTTGTGTAGAGCCTTCCCCTCCACTTTAAGGGGATCTGCCCGAACCTGGTTCAACAGCCTAAAACTAGGTTCCATTGATTCTTTCGGCGAGCTAAGCTGTCTGCTTCATCAGCCAGTTCATCAGCAACTGTCGCCAACGACGGAGATCCGACTCCCTCTCCGAGATCAAGCAAAGAGAGGGGGAGTCACTGAAGAGTTATCTCGGCCGCTTCAACACGGGCCCTCCTAGAAGTCGACCACCTCAACCACGAGATGGCCATGTCCGCCCTTGCCGGAGGAGTGTCCAAGGAGGGGACTTCTACCTAGCTCTGGAGGTTAATTACCCAAAGAGCCTCTCGAACATGATGTCCCTGGCAGACAAGTACGCCAGATGGAAGAATCGAGGAGGTCTGCTCGGACCGAGCAATTGAAGAAGAAAGAGGCAAAGGGCTCGGACAAGTAGCGAGCCCACCACCGCGCTAGCCCGCCTCACCACCGCAGAGCTCCTCCGCCACCGCCTCGAGACCGAACTCGGAGTCCAGCCCGAAGGTTTGACCACTATACTTCCCTTACGCACCGAGAGCGCAGATCCTGACGGAGATTGAGCGTCAGCTTCCTCGACCCCCTCCCCTTCGAGGCAACGGAGGGCGAAGGGACCCAGCCAAGTACTGCCACTTTCATCGGGACTACGGGCACGATACTAAGGACTGTTGGCAGCTCAAAAATGATATTGAGCAATTGATCAGGCGAGGCGGACTGAACCGGTTCAGGAGCCCTCCTGAGCCGAATAATGAAGAGAATTGCCAGCCTGAGCCTCGCCAGCTCCCACCACCAAATCCCCCAGTTATCGGCAACGTTAATATGATAACGGCGGCCGGATCCCCATCTTCTTAGCCAGGCGAGGAGGAGAACCCGCCAAAGAAAGCTCGGGTCGATGAGCTCACTTTCTCTGATGAAAAGCTTGGGGAAGTACAGTACCCCCATGATGATGCTCTGGTTATATCTTTAAATATGAACAATTATGATGTACACCAGATTCTGGTTGATAGTGGAAGCTCAGTTAACGTTCTGTATTTCGGTGCCTTTGTGAGGTTAAAATTTCGGATAGAAAGCCTCCGACCGGTGGAGTCCACCCTGGTGGGCTTCACAGGTGACTCCATAATCCTTGAAGGAGTCATCACTCTGTCAGTCCGAGCCGGCACCTGGCCCTGTGTGGCTACCATGTTCATGGATTTCCTCATGACCAAGCTCCGATCTCCCTACAACGCCATCCTCGGTAGATCGGGGCAAATCTCTCTTAAGGCAATAATTTCCATTCCCCATCTCGCCATGAAGTTCCCCACCGAATGGGGAGTGGGGGTTGTTCAAGGAAGCCAGATCGTAGCTCAGCATTGCTTTATTGCCGACCTCCAATCCAGAAAGCCCGAGGTGGACGGGCTGGATGCTCGAGAAGATCTCGCTGAGCAACGAGGAGAGCCCGCCGAAGAACTGGAAGAGATACCACTCGATGAGGCTCGGCCCGATCGAACTATAAAGGTCGGATCATAGTTAGAAGGAAAGCTTCAACAAGAATTGATCGAGTTCCTTCGGAGGAATGCTGACGTCTTCGCCTGGTCTGCATCAGATATGCCTGGAATCAGCCCAGACGTCCTGGTCCACCACCTTAGTAGATGAAATATTTAGACCCATTAAACAGAAGAAGAGGAGCTTTGCCCCAGAGCGCCAAAAGGCCATGAAGAAGAGGTGGATAATCTCATCAAAGCTAAGTTTATCCGGGAGGTTAGTTACCCCGACTGGCTGGCGAACGTGGTCATGGTGAAGAAGTTGAATGGCAAATGGAGGATCTGCATCGACTTCACTGACCTCAATAAGGCCTGCCCAAAAGATAGCTTCCCTCTTCTGCGGATCGACTAGCTCGTGGATTCGACTTCAGGCCATCAAATGCTAACTTTTATGGATGCCTATTCGAGCTACAACCAGATCCGAATGGCACCCGAATACGAGGAGAAAACTGCCTTCATCACCGACCGAGTATTTATTGCTACCGAGTTATGTCCTTTGGCTTAAAAAATGCAGGTGCCACCTACCAAAGGCTAGTCAACAAAGTCTTCAAGGAGCAAATCGGTCGGAACATGGAGGTGTATGTTGATGACATGCTGGTAAAAAGCAAGGAGGCATCCCAGCACATTGAAGACCTTGCGGAGAGCTTTGCTACACTTCGAAAATACCAGATGAAGCTCATCCCACCAAATGTGCCTTCGGAGTCAACTCCGAAAAATTCCTCGGCTTCATGGTTTCACAGTGAGGCATCAAAGCAAACCCTCAGAAAATCCAAGCCCTGCAACAAATGGCTCCGCCAAGGTCAGTCAAGGACGTGCAGCACCTCACCGGGAGGGTAGCAGCCCTCAGCTGCTTCATTGCTCGGTCGACCGAGAAATACCTTCCCTTCTTCAAAGTGCTTCGGTCGGCCAAAAACTTTCAATGGACCCCAGATTGCTAGAAGTCCTTCGAAGACCTCAAGAAATACCTCAGCTCACCACCTCTCCTCAGTAGCCCGAAGCCAGGAAAGTGCTGAATCTATACCTGGCGGTCTCTAAAAATGTTTGGGCTCGGTGCTAATCAGAGAGGAGAACAGAGTCCAAAGACCTATCTATTATGTCAGCAAACTGCTCAAAGACACTGAATCGAGGTATACTCGGGTCGAGAAGATGGTCCTGGCTCTGTGACATCGGTCCGAAAGTTGCGGCCATACTTCCAGGTGCATGTTATCATCGTCCTGACCGACCAACCTCTCAAGGCAATTATCCATCGTCCAGAAGCATCGAGGAGAATGACCAAATGGGCTGTCAAGCTGAGCGAGCACGACATTCAATATCAGCCTCGTCCAGCCATTAAAGCCCAAGTTCTAGCGGACTTCCTCCTCGAATGCACTATTCCCGAAGATATCTCTGTTTCGGATACCCCTGGACAACCAAAGCCCAGTGCCCCATGGTTGCTTCACGCCAATGGATCCTCCAGCGCAGGCGGCTCTAGCACCGGCCTGGTCCTCACCAGTCCGGAGGCGCGACCTTTGAGTATGGCATTCGTTTCTCCTTCCTGGCCTCAAATAATGAAGCGGAGTATGAAGCCCTGCTCTCTGGACTCCGAATCACCCGTGAGCTTAAAGTCAAGAAACTGATTGCCTACACCGACTCTCAATTAGTGGCTGGCCAAGTGTAGGGAGAATTTGAGGCTCGAGAGCCGAGTATGATTCGATATCTCCAAAAGATGCGCGATCTATCTTCCTATTTCAATGAATTTAAAATTATCCAGATCTCAAGGGTTGAAAATGCGCGCGCCGACCTACTGTCCCGCCTGGCAACTACGGAGTCGATGGATCTCGAGCGAAAATTCCACCTAGAGGTTCTAGAGAAGCCCAGCATCATCGATGTTGATCATGTGATGCAGGTTGACACTAAACCATCCTGGATGGACCCCCTGCACCAGTACCTTAAGAAGGGTTGCTGCCCGCTGATAGAAAGGAAGCAAGGAAGTTGAAATTGCAATCCTCTCATTATGTTCTGATTAATGATCGGCTATATAAGCGATCCTTCTCCATGCCATTGCTCAAATGCCTCCGTCCATCAGAAGCCGATTACGCTCTTCGAAAGTTCATGAAGGCATCTGTGGCAATCACCTTGGCAGCCATGCCCTATGCCACAAAGTGCTACGCCAAGGATATTATTGGCCGACGATGCAGAAAGATGCTAATGACCTTGTCCGAGCCTGTGATGCGTGCCAACGACACTCAAACATTCAGAGGCTCCCCACTGCTCACCTGACTTCCATCTCGTCCCCCTGGCCCTTGCCAAGTGGGGAATGGATATACTTGGCCCTTTCTCCCTCGCAATGGGGCAAAGGAAGTTTATGTTTGTTGCAATTGATTATTTCACTAAGTAGGTCGAAGCCGAAGCAGTCGCCCAGATAACTGAAGCTCGGGCTAAAGACTTCGTGTGGATCCATCATCTGCCGCTTCGGTCTTCCCCACACCATCATCACCGACAACGGGAAGCAATTTGATAATCCGAAGTTTCAGAAGTTCTGCGAGGATTATGACATTCTTCATCGCCTAACATCGGTCGGATATCCTCAAGCTAATGGAGAGGCCGAGGTAACAAATCGAATTCTATTGCAGAGAATTAAAGGTCGGCTCAACCAAGCGCGAGGCAGATGGACGGAGGAGCTCCACCACGTGTTGTGGGCGTACCAAATCACCGAGAGGGCTCCCACGGGACAGACTCCGTTCAAGATGGCCTTCGGCACTGAAGCTATTATCCCCATGGAAGTCGGACTCCCTCCCCTCGCACCGAAGGCTACTTGGAAGAATCTAATGATGAATAACTCCGAACCAATCTTGACTTGATAGAAGAAGTTAGGGAGAAAGCCCGGATCCGGATGGCAGCTTACCAACAGAGGGTCGCCCACTACCATTCAACCAGAGTCAAAAGAAAGTTTTTCTTCCTGGGTGATCTGGTACTTCGGAAGGCATCTGCCTCAAAGCCACTGGAGCAAGGAAAGTTGTCCCCTAATTGGGAGGGTCATTACCAGATTACGGAGGTGATCAGACCCGGCACCTATAAGCTCCAAGATCTAAATGAAAAATCTATTTTCGAACGTGGAACTCAGATAATCTCCGCATCTATCATCAGTGAGAGTATGCCCTCCATAAACTTACCTTGTCCATTGAGTTAAATCTCAAAGATTCAAAAATTTCTATTTCGGTTGCTTTCTTTGATGGCTACAATGAGAGACAGGTTTATAAATCCTCGGCCGGGCCGAGCGATCTTCGGACCTTGACTGCGCCAAGTACAATATATCCCAGCTAGGTTGGGAGGACTCCGTACCTTGGCAGCACCAAGTAAAATATAATCTTTATAAATCCTTGGCTGGGCCGAGCGATCTCCGTACCTTGGCAGTGCTAAGTAAAATATAATCTTTATAAATCCTCGGCCGAGCCGAGCGATCTTCGTACTTTGGCAGTGCCAAGTAAAATATAATCTTTATAAATCCTCGGTCGGGCCAAGCGATCTTCGTACCTTGGCAGCGCCAAGTAAAATATAATCTTTATAAATCCTCGGTCGGACCGAGCAATCTCCGTACTTTGGCAGCACTAAGTAAAATATAATCTTTATAAATCCTCGGCCAGGCCGAGCGATCTCCGTACTTTGGCACGCCAAGTAAAATATAATCTTAAAGCCTCGACCAAGCCGAGTGATATATTTGAAGCCTGGCCAATCCGAGTGACGATCTCCATACCTTGGCAGCGCCAAGTTAAATATAATCTTTGTAAAGCCTCGGCCAATCCGAGTGATGATCTTCGTACCTTGGCAGCGCCAAGTAAAATATAATCTTTATAAATCCTCGACCGGGCCGAGCGATCTCCGTACCTTGGCAGCGATAAGTAAAATATAATTTTGAAGCCTCGGCCAAGCCGAGTGATATATTTGAAGCCTCGGCCAATCCGAGTGACGATCTCCGTACCTTGGTAGCGCCAAGTAAAATATAATCTTTATTAATCCTCGGCCAGGCCGAGCAATTTTTATACCTTGGCAGCGCCAAGTAAAATATAATCTTGAAGCCTCGGCCAAGCCGGGTGATATATTATCTGAAGCCTCGGCCAAACCGAGTGATGTATTATCTGAAGCCTTGGTCAAATCGAGTGATATATTATCTGAAGCCTCGGCTGAGCCAAGTGGTGGTCTCCGTACCTTGGCAGCGTCAAGTAAAATATATTCTTGAAGCCTCGGCCAAACCGAGTGATATATTATTGAAGCCTCGGCCAAACCGAGTGATATATTTCTGGAAGCCTCGAGCTAAAAGAGTAATTTTTCAAACACTCTGACGCGACTAAGACGTCTTGTTATGCTTCGGCAGAGGTTAGTGACCCTCCTCCGCTTACCAGCAAGATTATGTAAATTATTTCTTCTCAAAGAAATACGTACATCATTCCTTAAACAGGATCATGTTTATTGCATAAGTCCATAGGGCCGCTCAGGCCTTTCTCTGACCTACACAGAGATAAACACTTCCCTCATAGGGGACTAAATGACACATTAGCAGAAACAAAGTAGCAAAATGCTGCTGAACTTATAGATTATGCTACAGACTGAAAAGCATAAAATGAGAGTAGCAACTCTTGACACAATCACATCAGAAAAAGAAACAGATGTCACAAAAAGAAAGAGTAGAAACTTTCTTTATTAATATGAAAAATTTATAACCTCTTGAGAGGCATTACAAGTGCGTCATAGCACAGGAAATAAAAACAAATAAAAGGCTCGGCTGAGCAGCTTCGATCGACAACGATGTCTTTACATCCGACCCCAGAAATCAGAGAAACCAGATAAGCTCTGTTGAGCCACTGGTTAATGCGAAAGAACAAAGTAGGCCATCCACGGATCCCTTGGATGAACATGTGGAGGGATCATAACCAGGTCAAGGACCCGTGGATGCTTGTGCTGATGAGGCATCCCCCCCAAGTGGGATGCTGGTCTGCTAGCCACTATGCAACAACATAGGCCGGGAACAAGCAAACCAACACATCCCTCCTCCCTCTTCACATGGAAAAAGATTCCTCAGGCGGATGAACTGAGGAATTCAAGCTGAGGGAGGAGGTGAAATTCATGCTAGCCATGGAGGGTATGTATGCTTTGCATTTCCTGTGGTTCCCATGGCAAGTAACAAAGGACACACAAGAAGCGCATACGTGCGCTCCCCATATGACCTCTGTGGGCCTCCCATGCGCTCTTCATATGACCTCCGAGAATTCCTCCCTTAGGACTACTTGCTCTCCAGCAGTTTGTCCATCACCCCAGCCATCTGGGACGAACCAACTTGCAAAGGGAAAACTCAGTCTTTCCACTCTCAATCTTAATGAAATAGATGCCATGAAAACCCTTTCAAGTCACAGAAAGGGAAGGCCTAGGGAGATAGCCCAGCACGGTCAGCTCCCCCCACTTTATAGGCAAACAGACCGGGAGCAGCTATTAAAGCATGAAGCCCCAGAATTTGAAACGCCTAGCCATGCTGCCATGTGGTGGTTTAGGATAAAAAGGCATCTTCCAAAGCGTGCCGAACACATTTCCCAGGCCATGACACAAGACAAAAGATTTTCCTCTGATCTCGAATCAAGAGCCTTAAATGCAGGAAATCATCCGCTGGTCCTTGAGATACGGGCAGGCCTGGGAAATCACCTTGTGAAAACGATGCCATCCAATGGCAGTCGAATGCTTATTGCGTACATTAAAAAGACCCATGTTGGAAAAGGCCAACAGGATAAATGCCTTATGCAAAAAACAAAGCGTCCTTCGGCAAATTACAAATCCGTCTCGTCCGCCCGAGCAGAAAACGAGATGATTTCTCATAGACCGAACTATCCGCCAAATCTCGACCCTAGTCGAGGTACTCGCGTAGTTTTTGGTCATACCGCGCCGAACCATTTTATGCCTCGGCAAAATGAGCCAATTTCTTATTTTGGATAGATCGAACTATTTGCCTAGCCTCGGCCTCGACCGGGACGTTTCCCAAGGTTCTAGCCGAACTATTCTATGCTTCGGCGTGTCGAACCATCCGCCTGGCCTCGGCCTCGATCGAGACATTTTCTTAAGCTAAAACCGAGCTCGCTTACATCAGCAAAGCAAATCGGTTCAACTTTGAATAAACATGACATTCAATCCGGGAAAGATAAACCGATCTAGGAACACGAATTGATTTGTTTGCCGTCCAAAAAAACTCGTGACAAAAAGATCGCCCGAAAAAGACAAATAGGTGGAGATGAAAGATCCATTCATTAAAAGTTTCGGCCAAATTACAAGTCTGAGAAGCAAAAATACACAAGTAACCCTTAAGAATCATGGTTCGAATTGGTCCCAGGAGCCTCCTCGGTAATATCCAGGAGGACTTGACTTGCCTCTCCCACTTCAAATGTTGTTGGTTCCTCAGCAGTGAGCTGAGGGCATTCTTCGAGAGCCGCGGCCTCATTAAGGCCCAGAATAGCGTCAAGATTGACGTCTAAAATATCTTCATACTCAGCTTCTTCGGCCCTCGGGGTACAGGCATCAAAACGTTCGGTATCCAAGAAAGATAAATCCCATTCGGGATGCGCCCGAGAGATCTTTGCTCGAGTCTCCTCCTCGCCGAACCAAAATGCATCGACACAAGCCTCTCTATGCTCCTCGGAAAATTGGGCAGAACTCTTGTACTCCTCCACAGCCGAAGCGATTCGGTTATCGGCTTCAGTTAATTGGCCCCCGAGATCGAAGTTCATCTGATGACTCACGGACAATTCCGCCCTTAGAGCTTTAAATTGCTCCTGCGTCTCGAACCCAATTTTACTCATCTACAAAATATCAGAATGTTTAAGCCCATAGGAAAAAAAAGCACCGAAAGCGAACAAACGGGAAGACGCTATACCTCTTCCTCCCGCCGAGCCATTTTATTGCTCAGCTCCTGAACCTTTTCCAAGGCCTTCAGCTTGGCCAACTTATTTTGTTGAAGACTCTCTTTGAGGTCATTAATTCGGGACTGCTGACACCCAACCTCCCGCCGAGATCGATCGAGATCTTCGGTAAGCCGAGCAATCTGCTCGTTTTGCCATTTCAGCCGATTCTCCATATCGGCAAATTCCTTATTCATATCGGCGAGCTGATCCCGCTGCCACCGATACTTACGCTCCTCCTCCTCGAGCCTCTTGCTCCAATTATTTTTATCTTCGGCATGACTAGCCCTCAACTGGTTCCACCTTTTGTCGAAATACTGCTGCATGGTCTTAACGTCGTTGTCATGTTTCGCCTTAATTTGGGATAACTCCAGGCAAGCCTTGTCCGATTGCTCGTGGAAACCTTGGAGCTCTTTGACTTGGGTTTCGAGCCGAGAGGCCCTTTCGGCTGTAAGCCGAAGAGACTGATTCTCCCTCTCAAAATCCGCCTTAGTGGACGCCAAGGCCCTAGAAAGCCGACTGGTTGAATCCACCCTCACCCGAAGGTTGGCCGCTTCCTTCCTGGCCTGAGCACAGGCCCCAATGGCCAAATTTAAACGCAAAGTCAGCACTCTTGTGACCAAAGCATTCTGCGAGAAAAACACATGTGAAAAACCACGACACGGCCGACCAATCAAGAATCACAACCTCGATACAGTAACTCACCCGGGAGATGTAGTTTGAAGCCATCGTCATGAGAGTAGCATTGCTAATTCCAGGGAGAAGGAAAGCATCCTTCGGTGCCCCGAGCCAACCGAAAGCTGCCTCAATGATATCCTCGGCAGCAGGCTCATCCGATGAAGAACTCCCTCCCACGCGCAAAATGGACCTCATCAAGGCGGTGAGCATATCGTCCACCTCCGAGCTGTGGACAAAGGAGCTCATAGCTGAAGAACTGGTCTGAGGGATTCTGACCCGAGGAATCATCCTGTTAGCTTCCCCTATCAGAACTCCAACCTGCAAGATCTCGAATGCTTCGGCCTCGATCGAGGGAGCCTTGGCCCGAACACCCCCTTCATCCAGCGATTCTTCCTCCTCTTCCTCTTCCTCTTCGGCTATTGCCCTATTTCTGGCAGATTCCGTTTGAACTTCAATTTCTTTCATGGCATCCTCTGATGCCGTAGCAGAGAGACCCTTAATAGGAGGCACTCCGACCTCCACCAACCTCTCCACAGGTGGCTCCATTTGAGCCTCAGCAGCCACCGCTGCCTCTCCTGACCCCTCCACCTGAGCGGGGGTCTCTTCCATGCACAGTGGACTCCTCACCGCTAGTAACTGAGGAACCTCCGGCAGGAGGATCACCGGACAGACTGGCGACATTTCCTCGGCATCGTCTAACACGACTATTACTTGGAGGGGGGGAACCTCGACGGCTCTTTCCGAGCTTCCCCCAATGGCTTCCTCTGCTGTTTCACCCTCCTCCGGCAGGGAGGGCTGATCAGTTACAGCTGACGTTCCCGCTTCCTCCCTCTTTGAAGTAGAGGAGCAGCGGCCGACAACGTCTTTCCTAAGCTCCCTTGAGCGAGATCCGGAAGGATGAGCCCTCTTCTCGGACCTATGCTTATCCCCGGAGCCGGAGCTCCTATGGCGCTTGCCCAGCTCCCTCCTTATTTGGCCCGCAAACATGGACCTCTCTCCTGAAAACACAGCGGATGTTCAGTTAAACAGTGGCAAGATCACATAAACATGTTGACCATTAGAACAAAGACTCACCCTGAGGGTCGACATAGCTAAGCCCGGCGGCGAAAAGGGCATCCTTTGCTAACAAGGTGCTGATAGAGACCTCCTTACCGCTGCGAAGGATAGCCAGATCCCTTTTCTCCCGCTCGCTCAACTCCATATGCGCCTTCGGATCCTTCACATAACTAGCCCATCCTCTCGAAAAATCCGACCCAATGTTTCCTTCGGCAATGAAAAATCGGGACTTCCACCCCTTTATCGAAGAAGGGTTATCAGAGATCATCTTGAACGACTTCCGGGGGCCAATGTAGGGCCACTCAGAACTCATTCCGGAAACCAGATTGTAACAAACTCGAAATAAGGAAAGAGTCGCAGTCACCCCAACGCGACTGCACATCGAGATAAACCCGACGAGATTGTGCCAGCTATTCGGAGCCACCATCATTGGACATATGTTGTAGAACCTCATCACCTTCTATATCAACGGATGAAGAGGGAATCGGAGACCTGCCCTCAAGTTTTCCTCGTAGAAGAAAACTCCCCGGCTTAGCTCGGTTGAAACCCGGTGCTCGGCCCTCGGCGCCCACAAAGCTACATCCAGAGGAACTCTATAATGGTGACGGATCCTATCCAGATTGTCTAAGGTTACCTCAGAAGAAACATCGCCTGGACCACTCATATTGGCTAAATAGGGGATAGGACACGAACATACAAGCAAGGGCTCAGAGAGAGAGCAGAAAATCTATGTGGCAGGGACAAAAGGGCATTGTAGAAGGAGCGCCGCCCCAGCCCTCTTTAAATAGGTGCTTCAGAAATAAAGCCCTAGACGTCAAAAACCCCGATATGGGCGCCAGAAATAAAGGACTTCCGCCACACAGAACCTTCGCTATCGTGACTTGTTGGAAACGAGCCGTTTCCTCCTCGATTTACGGCGAAAAATGATGACGAAATAGCGGCCCATCACTTACGAGATTATCATTGCCTGCCTTTTTGAATCCCCCAAAATAAGATTATTCCAGAATTATACTCTCTATATCCGAACTTACACTTCGGACTAGGAAGTGGGGGGCATGTGATGAGGGGTAAAATCATCATTGCATTATTGACCGCTCACATCGGCGATTGGGTCACGCCCAATCCAAACACCCTGCTAGCCAGGTGGCATAACATCTAAGCGACGAAGCTAAGTCACTTCTGACAAAGTGGGGTCACCCCGATAATCCGAGCTATCCTCATACTTCGGCCGTCCGAGCCGAGCCATTTCCTCGGTAACCCGAGCTATCCTCATATTTTGGCCATCCAAGCCGAGCTATTCCTCGGTAACCCAAGCTATCCTCATGTTTTGGCCATCCGAGCCGAGCCATTCCTCGGTCATTCGAGCCAACCCATTTTATACCTCGAAAAACCAGGTTATTCCTCATTCAGGCCAAACCACGGCATTCAAAATACCTCTGCGGAATCCGGCGCGGGAGAGTTCGAATCCACTATAGCTGAATAAGATTCCAGATGATGAATCATGCCCAGAAGTGGCCTAGGACCTGCGAGAGTGGCCTAAGTCTGTGTGATCATTGAACCTCAAGGCATCAACCAGCTCTCCCAGCCGTCGATTCTCTAACTGACAAGATATGGACCCTACTGGCCTCATAACAAACTTGATTCGAATCCTAACAGTTTTCAGACCCCATCTAGGGCACGTCCAAGGAATCAGGTGATCACCTATAAATACCACAGCATTCCAACCTCTCAGGTATGCGCGTAAACTCTAAGACAACCCCTTATGCATTCATTTTACTGACTGAATCTTATACTCCATTAGAGCTCTCACAAGAGCCTGGAGGAATATTTTTTTATGAGAGTCTTCTCCTTATATCTACTTGCTGTGAATCTTCACTGACTTGGGCATCGGATGGTCCTCTGCAGAGGGCAACCTCCACAGCATCCTTTGCGTGAGACTGTCTTGCAGGTTTCACCCCGAGGCGACGAGATCGACGTTCAGATCAGGAGCCAGAAGCGCACCTAATTTAGAGAACGGATTTCTACGGCAACAGCAATATTCGAGTCACCACGCTTCTCGATAACTGCTTGAGTTGAGTTTCCGAGCTAATAACATTCTTTACCATTGAAAAGATTATATATTAACTGGATTGAAATACTAACTCAAAAAAATTTAATATAATTATGTAAAAAAATTTACTCAATATAATCAATCCATAGCTAAGAAAATATATTAATGATTAACATTAGAATTTCTTTTAATAATCACATCTCTTCAAACTAATAAAATTTGATAGATTGAAGAAATATTTAAAATTAAAAAATTTGCATTCCACTCTTCTTAAAATCAATTTTGTCCTTAAAGGTTAAAAATCAAGAAGTTTCTCATGTTGCTTATAAAAGTACTCTGCATGATCTCTTTAATTATTTTTATCTGTAATTCCATTAAAATGAAGCCTTGGTTTGTATGCGCCATCATCTAACGTCCAATCATGAATAATAAATTTAAAGTTTGTGAGGTCACCTTTAGATGATATAGGAATTTTTTTAGACTAAGATTAAAAATAAATCTACATAACAACCAATTTGTTACTTGTATTAAATAATATGTACCATATAATTTTATAATATTAACACCACCCTGTATTAGAGAGTCTTGCAAAACGGATGATTGCTTTCTAGCATATTAGTTTATCGTATTTCTATTGGCTTCATTGTAATTTATAAGGTTTGATGAGGCTTAGATGCTGATGCAAAATCCATTGAGATGTTTATTTAAGAAAAGGCTGCTTGATTGTAGATGAACGAATTTTGTACCAATAAAAAAAAAAATGTCTGGCATGTACAACTAAAGAACTGCTAGCTTTTTTTTTAATATACCATCAATTCACTAGATGATAAATTGGGATTAATACTCGGTTTGGCATTACTTAACGGGTTCTTCGTTAAAATAAAAAACTTTATTGTATAAAGTTTAGGATTGAATCATCCTTTCCATTTATGTATATTGATACTTGAATATTTACTAATTTTTTCCCCTGATGTTTATAGCCATCTTTTTCAAATCAACAAAGCATCAATTACTTCACCCACATTATGGTATTTTAATCAATTGCTTCTAGTCATTTCAATAAAGATCATTTGCCATCTCTTTTAAACTTTTAATATTATCTTTATAAATTTTTTCTATTGTTATAAATGAGTTTTCATGACCATATTTTTATAAGTCTTGCTAATAAACCTTTTTCAAGGAGAGTTTTTCTCTTTTTTTCTTTTTTTTATTCCTAATTCTCTCTGTCTCTCTCTCTCTCTCTCTTACTTTCTCTTTTTCTCTTTCTTTTATTATTTTTTTGGCATATGAAAAAAAAACAGAAAACAAGATGGACTTTTTTTATTTAAAAAAAAGATAGGAAGAACGATTTTTGGAAGAGGTCACAAAAAATAAGAAAGATTTTTTCAAAAAAAAAATTTACAGATGAAAAATAAAATGAATTATAGGAGAGTAACAGTAAGCTCTAATATTAATTATTTATCATTGGAAAAGCGAGAAGGATTAGGAGTCAAAAACCAATTGAACGAAAAGCGTCGCAAGGGAAATCACTCAATGGATCACACCTCGCAAACGGCCGTTTCGCCCTCGTCCTCTGCCTCTCCGCTGCCATGCCCGCCGCGACGCCGTCTCCTGGAATTCCATGATCACGGCCACGTTCGCAACTGCGATATCGCATTAGCCCGCCGCCTATTCGTTGAAATGCGCGGGAAAGGCACCATGCCTTGGAACACCATGATCTCCACCTACACCAACAACAGTCTTGTTGAGCTGGCACAAGACATGTTCGTTCGACCGCAACCCGAACAAGAATGCCATCTCCTGGAAGTGAACGGCCTCCTCGCTGCCTACGTCGGGAATGGCATGATTGCTGGAATGCCATGATTGCTTGCTGTGCCCAGAAGAAGAGGACGGTAGGTGCCCAGCAGCTCTTCGACCGGATGCTGGAGAGGGATGCGGTGTCGTGGAATACCATGATCTCGGGGTATGCTCAGAGTGGGAATATGGCCGAGGCGAAAAGGCTTTTTGATGGGCCCCCTTCCAAGGACGTATTCACTTGGACTGCGATGGTTTCCGGGTAGTCCCAAACTCTTTGGAAGATGAGACTGTTGGGGAACGCAAAATACCTCTAAGATCATGACTATAGCGTATATGAGTAAAAAAAAATTTTTACCATTCTAATCTATGAGTACAAGATTATACCTTCATATTTGAACTTTGGAACACTTTGATTCGATTGCTCGACCTCAACCTTTTAGCCTTTCGCCGAATTTTCAAAAATACCTTCCTTCTCTCATAAGATGGTGGGATCTCTTGGCCGTCCTAGGGTTTTTTGTTTTTCTTTTTCCAAAACTGTTCTCAAAACCTCAACCCTAGCAACCAACTGAGAGGGTATTTATAGGGCTACAACAGGGACCAATAGGTAAATATGAAAAGGACTTCCCACGTAATTAAATCTCTCAATCCTACCCCGGGTTAGGATTTAATTACGTAAATTACAATTCATTCCACTAAAGAATTATAATTGTACTCCTAATCATATTCGAATTTATATTTTCGAGCCTTTAATATTAAATACTTATTATCTCCCCACGTTAAGATTACAGATATCCACCAATTAAATTTAATTACTGACAATATAATTTAATTGGCTTTTATTATCCTTGAGACTTATCCACTTAACTTATTTGATATATCGGATTCAAAATCCACTTGCAAGATTTGATACAATCAAAACTTATAAGCTTCCTTAAGGGGATATCATCAATCCAATTTATTAGGACGTGGTTTCCTTCAACTATTAATATTCACCATATATAATGTTATTGCCCAACCCACTGAGTTTATTGACTCATATAGAATCTTACTCTACGTGTAATCAAAGCAATAATCACTACATACACGTGTCTAGAAATAGAATTCAGATTAAGAGTGTAACGACCCGGGCCCACGGGCTCATTTCATTACAAGAAAGCAAGACGAACAAGGTCAACACCAACTTGGGCCACCACAGCCAAAAAAGGGATCCAATTGGTGCCTTGTCCTTTTTGCTTAACCGGTTATAAACCACTTAACCAACTCCCAATTATCCGATGTGGGACAATTGGGAGGGGCATCATAATCTACCCCCCTTAACAGAGGCGACGTCCTCGTCACCAGGGGTAATTCATCACAACCATCAGGCAGGCAGGATTCTAGAGGTGGCCCCCATAGGTTCAAGAGGTGGCTCCCATCCCCATGGATGTAGCACTTTGTCCTGTGTGGCACTTAGCTCCTGCACTTTCGACTGGTGCGAGGCTCTGATACCATATTATAACGACCCGGGCCCACGGGCTCATTTCGTTACAAGAAAGCAAGACGGACAAGGTCAACACCAACTTGGGCCACCACAGCCCAAAAAGGGATCCAATTGGTGCCTTGTCCTTCTTGCTTAACTGGTTATAAACCACTTAACCAACTCCCAATTATCCGATATGGGACAATTGGGAGGGGCATCATAAAGAGCATAAATAATCATAATATTCATGAGTTTTAAATTATTTTATAAAGTCAGTATAAAATAATTAACTCAACTGGGTCCTGTTCAATACACACAAAGTGTACTAGCACAAATAGTTAGAATAAATCATTCCTCGTAGTCAAGACAGACCTACTAAAAATTTATGCTACAGTTCTACTGATGGTGTGTCCAATTCTATCTAAAACTGTGAACAATAAACTTGTATTCCAAAAGAACCGATGATCTAGTCTTCTGTGTGTAAGCCGTACTCTACATACTAGATCAAATACTCTTTGTAAATACTAGACACATGTACATATATAGTAAATGGCACACATTGCTCAAAATGAATTCTCATTAAAATATAAAGACATAACATAAAGCATATCTTTTAGTCTATATCTCTATCAGAGACAACCTATGTCCTCTTAAAGCATGCGAAAATGAACATTGGACTACTAGTAATTTGTCTGTGTTTGTATTTCTTATCTCACGCTGTCGGTGTATTCATTTGCTCATCTCATTTTTCTCAGGTTGGGTTCCTGTCAGCATGTACCCATGCAAGGTTGGTGGATTGCATCGAGATTTTGGGATGGCAGCAAAAGCAGAAAGTTATGCTTGCATGATAGATCTTCTTGGTCGAGCAGGACACTTGGAGGATGTCGAGGCTCTCATTAGACAGATGCCATTTGAACTCGAATAGTGATGGGGCCGATGGGCCCCCCATAGGCCACTATAACAACATCTGGGCTCGATTTTAGTGAATCGGCCTTTCCTCCACGGGCCCAACAAGTTCAGGGCAGCCTCTCTGAGTCTGCCACCTTTTCTCTCTCTTCCATATGGAGCCAGGGTCGGCCACAACGAACAATGTCGGCCATGGCAGGGTCGGCCACAACGAACAGTGTCGGCCATGGGCAGGGTCGGCCACAACGAACAGTGTCGGCCATAAGCAGGGTCGGCCACAACGAACAGTGTCGGCCATGAGCAGGGTCGGCCACAATGAACAGTGTCGGCCATGAACAGTGCCATGCAAGTGTTCACCCATAGCCTTCTTTAAAGCTCATCCAAGGGCATGAACAGTGCCATGCAAGCACTCTATAATCAATTCTCTACAAGGGACAGCTGGCTTCAACTCCAAATTGCATCTTCTGCTCCAATGGCTACACCTTAGGACCCACATGCCTAACTTTTTCACCCATCGTTACTCGTGCAGGAATGCAAAAAAATATGACGTAGGGGACACGTTTGGCAAGCGCCGTAGTGGTCGGCCATGCCCTGCAGCACCCCATGCTTCACGAACATCAATTAATGCTCTGACTAGTGGCAGCACCCCATGCTTCATGGACATCAATTTCGACACTTTATCCATCAAAGTCATCATTATGGAGCCTCAACCACTCAAGCCAGACAAACTCTTAAGCGTCTATAAAATGGGTATGAGGGACCCCTAACCAGGGAACGAACTCATTACACTCCTAAATGCCCATAGAAAGAGCTCTTCTTTGAGCCTCTCTCTCTCTTTCTCTTTCGAGCTTCTTCAAGCTCACGGCTATTGCCCAGAGTGACTAACTTGAGCGTCGGAGGGTCCCCACCGGAGCATCCGGTATCCTGGAACTTTTCTTGCAGGAGTCCGGCGAGGAGGACGTCCTTTTCCCCGGCGCTTGAAGAAAGTGACTCGGCATCAACAGATTGGCACGCCAGGAAGGGGGATGCACTGAAGGAAAGAAAGCTCTGTCTCCTTGGGCTATAAGTCTCCGTCCCCTCTAAGATAGCTCTGGTGGTGATGCGCATGCCGAAGGTTCTCACCAATCGTGCTGGGGGGCATCCACATCGCACTAGGCAGCAAAAGGCCACCCTCTCTGCTCCTTCACCACCAACCTCAAGTACTCTAATTAACCAGCTGGTCATCTTCAATTAACAAGTTCAAGCCTTGAATGCAGCAGTTCATGAACTGCAGAAGCAACACTCGGTGGCCACTCAGCAGCAGCCCAAGCCTCTCGCATTGCTTGTGATAGCTGCACCCGTTAGTCAACGATCCATTCGCAGAAAATCTCTTTAGAGAGAAGTTATCACCATCATGCGTCATCTAAGCACCTGGATGAACAACACCGGCGGCTGGAAGAACTCACTCAAAGGCTCAACAATCAGCCAGAGGTGGACGGCGAGTAATTTCCAAAAGGGATGAACTTGAGACATTATCTGTCACCTCAAGCATTTATGGGCATTTTAATCTCTTATGGTAGTAAGCCGAGAGGTATTGTTGCAATTAATGCAAGAAGGAAGATGAGGACAAAAGGCTTTGACTGTGGACTTCAACTTTCCTCTCCCTCCTCTCTGTTGCACCCAAAAGCCAAACCGAGCCCAGGACCTTTATGGATTTCGTTCTAACTGCTCTTAAGTTTCAGCACCGAGGGCAATCAATCTCTTCAAAGAAAGAGCTAGGCAAAGGGCCCTCCCAGCAACTCCGTCGTCCTTTTTACTCTCAGCAACGCCCTTGATGGACTCTCCCAGCCATTCGTCTTCAACGACCGCCAACTGTCGAGGCTCTCCTCAATGGCCTCCAGCTTTGTTACGGTTTCTAGCTTCTTCCAACCACAGATATCTCGTCCTGACCTCCAATGCGAGGGAAGGCCCAAGTAAGGGCAACGACACCTTCAATCCAACTAACATGATTCCCTGGGGGACAGACCACCAGTGGACATAAGTGCTCAACTCCGCAAAAGAAAAACATGGGTCCTACAAGAGCTAAGTACATTGCACTTAAGACAGTTTTCTTTCACTAATACTTAAAAATGTCATGCAGGGAAGATCTACCTTGCAACAACATCCAAGACCAACTTCGCGTTGACGTCCATAAGCCCGGGTCCAGCAGGGAAGGCCTCGGTCGGCCCCAAGCGTCGGCACCATAAGCCCGGGTCCAGCAGGGAAGGCCTCAGTCGGCCCCAAGCACCGGCACCATAAGCCCGGGTCCAGCAGGGAAGGCCTCGGTCGGTCCCAAGCGCCGGCACCATAAACCCGGGTCTAGCAGGGAAGGCCTCGGTCGGCCCCAAGCGCCGGCACCATAAGCCTGGGTCCAGCAGGGAAGGCCTCGGTCGGCCCCAAGCGCCAGCACCATAAGCCCGGGTCCAGCAAGGAAGGCCTCGGTCAGCCCCAACCGCCGGCACCATAAGCCCAGGTCCAGCAGGGAAGGCCTCGGTCGGCCCCAAGCGCCGACACCATAAGCCCGGGTCTAGCAGGAAAGGCCTCGGTCGGTCCCAGCGTCGGCACCATAAGCCCGGGTCCAGCAGGGAAGGCCTCGATCGGCCCCAAGCGCCGGCACCATAAGCCCGGTCCAGTAGGGAAGGCCTCGGCCGGCCCCAAGCACCGGCATCATAAGCTCGGGTCCAGCAGGGAAGGCCTCTGTCGGCCCCAAGCGCCGGCACCATAAGCCCAGTGTACCACTGGCAGAGCGATGAACCATCGGTTCTCAACAACAAGCCCAACTCCGGTCGGCACTCAGAGCCTGATGAACCATCGACACTCAAGCCCGAGGCCAGCTCGGCACCAAAAGCCAAAAACTGAATCAACATCAAATGGCCAATCGACCTCAATGGCTCCCTCTGCCTCAACGGCATCATCGTAGTCTCAATGGCTTCATTTCAGCCTCAGCGGCTTTAACTCTATATCAATGGCCAATGGCCAATCGAGTAAGACCTTTATCTAAATTATATACTTGCAACACATTACTGGTTACTTTCAGCCATCAAGAAGCCCCAAGACAACTCACAGCTGGGAGAGACCAACTCCTCAGCTCATAGTGACAGGCACCCACCTCCAAACTTCATGACAAGAGAAGAAGACCCAACTAGCTCACAACCGGGAGAGGTCAACCCCCGACTCACAGCTAACGAGCATTCACTTCCGAGCTCCGCATCGGGAGGGGATTACTGGCTGCCAGTCAAAGGTAACCAACTTACCTTCAAACTTTGCTTAAAGTTCTTGAACAAGCAAAAGCATGGTTCCAAAGAGCGTGAAGATGTCTACACAAGGCATCACAAAAGGAGAGGAGTTTCCTCACCTTGAAGGAATCATAGTTAAAGCTGACATGAAAGGGCGGGCGCGAAGGTAAAGAGTTCTACACTCCTTTCGCTTAACTAACGCAGGGCACACAAGCTCAAGGAGTGTGGGGGGCATCTGATGGGGCCGGTGGGCCCCCCATAGGCCACTATGACAACATCTGGGCTCGACCTTAGTGAATCGGCCTTTCCTCTGCGGGCCCAATAAGTCCAGGGCAGCCTCCCTGAGTCTGCCACCTTTTCTCTCTCTTTCACATAGAGCTAGGGTCAGCCACAATGAACAGTGTCTGCCATGAGCAGGGTCGGCCACAATGAACAGTGTCGGCCATGGGCAGGGTCGGCCATGAGCAGGGTCGGCCACAATAAACAGTGTCGGCCATGGGCAGGGTCGGCCATAGTGAACAGTGTCGGCCATGCGCAGGGTCGGCCACAGTGAACAGTGTCGGCCATGGGTAGGGTCGGCCACAATGAATAGTGTCGGCCATGAACAGTGACATGCAAGTGTTCACCCATAGCCTTCTTTAAAGCTCATCCAAGGGCATGAACAGTGCCATGCAAGCACTTTATAATCAATTCTCTACAAGGAACAGCTGGCTTCAACTCCAAACTGCATCTTCTGCCCCAATGGCTATACCTTGGGACCCACATGCCTAACTATTTCACCCATCATTACTCGCGCAGGAATGCAAAAAAAGATGACGTAGGGGACACGTTTGGCAAGCGCCGTAGTGGTCGGCCATGCCCTGCAGCACCTCATGCTTCACGAACATCAATTAATGCTCTGACTAGTGGCAGCACCCCATGCTTCACGGAGTTTCACACTTCATCCATCAAAGTCATCATTATGGAGCCTCAACCACTCAAGCCAGACAAACTCTTAAGCATTTATAAAATGGGTAAGAGGGACCCCCGACCAGGAAACGAACTCATTACACTCCTAAACGCCCACAGAGAGAGCTCTTCTTTGAGCCTCTCTCTCTCTTTCTCTTTCGAGCTTCTTCAAGCTCACGGTTGTTGCCTAGAGTGACTAACTTGAGCGTCGGAGGGTCCCCACCGAAGCATCCGGTCTCTGGGGACTTTCTTACAGGAGTCCGACGAGGAGGACGTCCGTTTCTCCGGCGCTTGAAGAAAGTGACTCAGAGTCAACAGATGCCATTTAAAAATTGATACGCAACGTCCGGTACATGGACCGGTGGAGATAAAATGAGGGTGGTGATGTGGGAAAGAAGTGTGAGGAAATTTCGTCGGTCCAGCTGGATTGAGGAGACGAACAGGGCTCATAAAAATTTTTAGCTGGGGACTCTGTACATCCCGATATGGAGAAGATATATAATTTTCTAGAGGAATTAGACATGAAGATGATGAAAGAAGGTTATGTATCTGCTACAGAGATGGTTTTGCATGATATCGAAGAGGAAGAGAAAGCACACATGCTTAAGTATCACAGTGAGAAGCTTGCTGCTGTATTTGGAATTTTAAATATCCCCCCATTGATAGAGATATAGACTAAAAGGTATGCTTTATGTCTTTACATTTTTAATGAGAATTCATTTTGAGCAATGTGTGCCATTTACTATATATATGTGCATGTGTCTAGTATTTCCAAAGAGTATTTGATCTAGTGTGTAGAGTACGGCTTACACACAGAAGACTAGATCATCGGTTCTTTTGGAATACAAGTTTATTGTTCACAGTTTTAGATGGAATTGGACACACCATCAGTAGAACTGTAGCACAAATTTTTAGTAGGTCTGTCTTGACTACGGGGAATGGTTTATTCTAACTATTTGTGCTAGTACACTTTGTGTGTATTGAACAGGACCCAGTTGAGTTGATTATTTTATACTGACTTTATAAAATAATTTAGAACTCATGAATATTATGATTACTTATGCTCTTAATCTGAATTCTATTTCTAGACACGTGTATGTAGTGATTATTGCTTTGATTACACATAGAGTGAGATTCTATATGAGTCAATAAACTCAGTGGGTTGGGCAATAATATTATATATATGGTGAATATTAATAGTTGAAGGAATCCACGTCCTGTTAATTTGGATTGATGATATCCCCTTGAGAAAGCTTATAAGTTTTGATTGTATCAAATCTTGCAAGTGGATTTTGAATCCGATACATCAAATAAGTTAAGTGGATAAGTCTCAAGGATAATAATAGCCAATTAAATTATATTATCAGTATTTAAATTTAATTGATGGATATCTGTAATCTTAACGTGGGGAGATAATAAGTATTTAATATTAAGGCTCGAAAATATAAATTCGAATGTAATTAGGAGTACAATTATAATTCTTTAGTGAATGAATTATAATTTACGTAATTGAATCCTAACCCGGGATAGGATTAGGAGATTTAATTACGTGGAAAGTCCTTTTTCATATTTGCCTATTTGGTCCCTGTTGTAGCCCTATAAATACCCTCTCAATTGGTTGCTAGGGTTAACGTTTTTGAGAAAAAAGAAAAGCAAGAAACCCTAGGTCGACCGAGAGAGATCCCACCATCTTGTGAGAGAAGAAGGTATTTCGGGAATACGGCGGAAGGCTAAAAGGTTAAGGTCGAGCAATCAAATCGAGGTATAATCTTATACTCATAGATTAGAACGGTAAAAGATTTTTGTATTACTCATATACGCTATAGCCGTGATCTTGGGGGTATTCCGCGCTCCCCAACACCCATGAGGCCCATTCGAGTGATAAAGAACCCTAAGAGTATGCCAGAACTGCCACAATGCTTTCAAGTATATATCTGCTATTGAGTATAGGTTGGTAATTCTGCGAGATTCTAATTGTTTTCACCATTTTACTTGTGGGTCATGCTCATGTGGGGATGATTACTGTTGATAGCAAACTGATTTGGCTTTAGATTTGTCAATGTGGTGGAAGTGCTATGCTTCTGCAACATCATAATTTGATAATTATTGGAAGAACCCAAAAATTTATTTGCATGGATTTTACATGCAGAAGTTTCTGGGTACCATGCAAATTTCAAAAGGAAAAAAAAAAAAAAAAATTCTGTAAGATACATTCCGGATCAGAAGTTACAAGATTTGGGATCAGATGGAATTTGTAATAGAAACCTGAATTCAGATACTAATTTGTCGTCCAGAGCCTAGTGGCCAAGGCTGCCACTGTATTAGCTGGTTGATGATGCTGAGGGGGAGGGAGCCTAACATCTGTGATTAGAAGAATCATTAATTCATGCAGCACCCTTGGGAAGCTGCTACTTTCGAGCAATTTGGACTGAGGGTGGAAAATGAAATTGTAATACTGAAGCTGAGATGGCGTTGAAGACATCACTATTGGTGCTCGGGGTGCCAGTTTCTTTGCAATAAACCATAGAACAGTCTTAGCGTTTGTTTGATTAAGAGTAAGCTCAAAACTCATTCAACCAGGAAAGCAGTGATATAAGAATTATTCATTGACCAGTGCAGCTTAATTCAAATGACCATGAACATTACAGGGATGCGATAATAATGTTTTGTTGACTGGTTTGGCTGCAAATGGTAGCAATAGTTTATCATGCTTCAAAAGGACAAGGGACAGCAGATGTGTGATAGCAAAAGGACACCTTATTGCAATAACCTTACCTCAGACCGCCTAAATTTCATTCAGTAAGCTCTCCTGAAACTTGAAGCTTCTACACTAGTTTCACTAAACAACCCATTCTCCAGCACCCAATCCTCAATCATCGCCTGAGAGCTCTGCCCCTGGTCCGCAGGAACAAGATGCCCGGCCCCAGAGACGACAACATGGCTCAGATTTCCCCACCTCCGCACATACCCGGCCAGCTTCCTTTTGACCTTCCAGATCTTCCTCTCTGCCTTCAGGAAGTCCTCCAGGCCCTCCCACTCCATCTCCTTGATCCAAGCCTCGGTCGACACCACCCCATCTCTCAGATCATATATCCCCTGGTACAGCAGCACCCTGCTCTTCCTCACCAGATATTCCACCATAAACTTCACGCTCTTCATCACATCTTCATGCAGAATACTTGCCACGGCTCCGCTGCATTCCTCCCAGACCGCCCCTTCGGCCACACCGAATGCCTTCTGGACCTCATCCTTGTTCAATAGAACCCCAACCATTTTGCTTTTATAAGGCTTTTTCTTGGTCAGATCATCCAGAGTTGCCAGCCCCGTCACGTTCCGTAGCCAAACCAAGAGCTGCCCTCTCGCATCCGATGCCTCCGACCACTTCTCCTCCCGTGTCAATGTGACCGCAGTTCTCTGGAGATCCTCAAGGTAAGCTCTCTGCCTCTCATTGATCAGGCCGGTGAAGTATGCGGTCACCGCATGCGTCGCCACTTGCGTCACCGGATGCGTCAGCCCGTTCCCGATGGCGACACCCTTCAAATTTATCTGGCCTGATATCGGCAGCCGGGAATTCTGCTGCAAGATGTAGTATCCGGCGGCCGGGATGTACTTCCCGGCATAGCTCTGGCCGGTGAGGTAAAGTGGGCGGGTCTTGAAAGAGGAATTAGAAGAGAGGAAAGATTGGAGGGCGCCCCAGAGGTGTTTGGCGGCGGTGGGCTGGTCCCGGGGGATGTCGTTGGGGCTGGCGGCGTTGCTAAAGCCGGTGCCGAGGGGGCTGTCGATGAAGAGGAGGCCGAAGCGGCGGTTCCAGGCAGCGGGGTTGGAGCGGAGGGTGGGTTCGTCGGTGGCGACGAGCCAGGGGCCGAGCTCGAATAGGTTGCCGAGCATGGAGGAACAGCCGGGGCCGCCCTGGAGCCAGACGAGAAGTGGGGTGTGGGAGAGAGGGGTGAGGGGACGCCGGGCCTCGTAGTAGGCATAGAAGAGGGCGGCGGACGAACGGGAGGTGGTGGCATCGATGGGAAGGTAGCCAGATCTGGTGGGGAGAGCTTTTGGGGGGAAGAGAGAGGTTGAAGTGGCAGGGAGGAGGAGGGACAGGAAGGAGAGGAGGAGGAAGAGTGATGACTCCATGGTGGCGACTGCCGTATCGTTTAGAACGGAGATCAGGAGATGCGAGTATATAACTGTTTTGTTTCGTTGACATAATGGGTTTTGCCAACGGCAAATGTGGTCCAATCAGAGTCATTGTATATATATATATATATATATATATATATATATATATAAAGTCTTCCCGCACCGAAAGCCGTATAGATAACTCTCATTCATTAAAAAAAAATTAATTATTTAAATATATAATATATAATATTTTAATAAATTTTATTTCGCATCATATATGCTTGTCAGCATCTCCAAAGCAGCAAATGATCATGAATAATACAAATTAATTATTTAAGCATATAAATATAATAATTTAATAAATTTTATCAATGCGCGCATCAGTATCTCGGATGCAGTAAGCATTCATCATAATGTGAATTAATTAATTAAGCAGGTAGATATGTAATAATTTATAAATTTTATATGCATCATATGCGCATAGATGATTAATTTATACTATTGATGCATGCTTAGTGTAGCGAAAAATAATGCGCCAAATTTTTTCATAAAAAGAATAGTGTAGCCAGTTTGTTTCAGCTTCTCGGCTTGTTGACTTTCATGGAGGTGTCCTCACTCCATCCGGCTTGCGTTCCTCACCAAGTCTCCCACTGCCAAGTGGAGTATGCATAGGCAGTCGGTTGCTTTTCCTATTCCTTTTAATGACGCAGCTGGATCGTCCCAGCCTTGAATCAGAGACCTTGCCACTGAAATATATAATTGATGAGGGGGTAGAATTATCATCATATTAATATTTGTACGTATCGATAATTAAATCGAAACCAATCTCAATATTTTGTTAGTCAGCTATCATATCCGTAAGACAGCAAAGCCAAATCATCTTCAGCAGAATCGAGTCGCTCCGACGAACCGAGCCATTCCTATACCTCGGTAGATTGAGTCATTCCTATACCTCGGCAGATCGAACCATCCTAATGTATCGGCCAGACCGAGCTACTCCCATCCCTCGGCGAGCCGAGCTATCCTATGCCTCGGCGAACCGAGCCATCCTACACCTCGGCCGGACCAAGGTACTCGAGCACCTTTATGGGATCAAGCGCGGGAAAGTTCAAATTCAAGATAGCTGAGCAAGATTCCAAACGAAAAATCATGTCAATGATACCAAAAGTGGCCTAGAGGCCATAAAGTGGCCTGGGCCTACATAATCGCTGAATCTCAAGGCATCAACTAACTCTCCTGGCCGTCGATCCTTTAACTAACAAGATACGGATCCTACCAGCCTCGTAACAAACTTGATTCGAATCTGTTTTGAATCCTAATAGTTTTTAGACCCCCTATGACGCGCCCAAGGAATCAGGTGATTGCCTATAAATACCACAGTCTCGAAGCCTCTCAGGTACGCATTCACCAATTCTCATACAGAAAAACTCCATTAAAGCTCGAGCAGAGCTCTGAGTTCTCGAAGAACATCCATCTAGATGAACTCTTCTGCGAGAGCCTTCTCTTCATATCTGCTTGCTGTGAATTTTTACTAACTTGGGCATCGAAGGGTCTTCCGCAGAGGGCCACCCCTGAAACACCCTCTGCGTGAGAATTGTCTTGCAGGTTCCACCCTGGGCGAGAGACCAGCGTCCGGACCCGGAGCCAGGGTGCACCCGAGTCGGAGAACGAATTTCACGGCAACAGATTGGCGCTAGAGGAAGGGCCTCAAGTCTCGTAAACTTGTAATTCAGGAGACAAGGTTCGAAACCAGAAGAAGCATCCTCTAATGGCCAATCAGAAGAGAGCCACGTCCGATGCTTAAGACAGGCCGCCTCTCAAAGGCCTGATCTGGTTAAAGGTGTAGCTCCTCCGCTATCGCCACCAGCTGAGACCCCCCGCCAGCGGCGGCGGTGACGCTGGACCAGTTCGCTACCCGGTCCAGCAGGTCTAGACACTGACCCAGCTGGTCTAGCAACTCTAAGGGGTTCCTTGCCCAGCTGTTCCTGCTCCACAGCTTCATAAAGAGGCAGCTGCCCCTGTTCCACCAGCAATCTCTTTTTCTAATCCACTCGAGGCAGCGGATTACCTTCATCGACCCGCGAAGGCGAAACCAGTGCCGCAGCGGGCTGGAGGGAAGAGCCCGCTCAAGTCTCGACGGGTTCGTTCTTGTTCCCGGTGTCTTTCCAGGACTCGATACCACGGCCATTTTCCCATCGCCCAATCCCTCCTACCACTTTGGATGAAGGGATTAGGCAACAGATGCAGGAGATGCGTCGAGAATGGCGTGACGTCGTCAGACAAGCCCCTTCGTCCCAGCCAAAGGCGGAGCAGGGCATTCCCTTTTCTGAAAGGATCATGAGGGAAGTGATTCCCCCTCATGTCAAGCTTCCCACCATCGAGCCATATTATGGATCTACTGATCCCGACGACCACTTATGCAGCTTCAAATCCATCATGATGTTCCACAGAGCGTCAGATGCGATCCTGTGCCGGACTTTCCTCTCTACTCTTAGGGGATCTGCCCGAACCTGGTTTAATAGCTTGAAGCTAGGTTCCGTTAATTCTTTTGACGAGCGGAGTTGTTTGTTCATCAGCTAGTTCGTTAGCAGCCATCGCCAATGACGGAGATCTGATTCCCTCTCTGAAGTCAAGCAAAGAGAGGGGGAATCTTTGAAGAATTACCTTAGCTGTTTCAATACGGTCCTCCTAGAGGTCGACCACCTCAACCACGAGGTAGCCATGTCTGCCTTGGCTGAAGGAGTATCGAAGGAAGGGAATTTCTACTTGGCTTTGGAGGTTAACTACTCGAAGAGCCTTTCAGATATGATGTCCCTAAAGGATAAGTATGCCAGGGTTGAAGAATCGCGAAGGTCAGCTCGAGCCAAGCAACTGAAGAAGAAGAAGGCAAAGGGTTCAGACAAGCATCGAGCCTACCGCCATGCAAGCCCACCTCACCGCCAAAGAGCTCCTCCACCGCTGCCTCGAGACCAACCCGGAGTCGGCTCGAAGGTTCGACCGCTACACTCCTCTCATCGTGCCAAGAGCGCAAATCCTGATGGAAATTGAGCACCAGATTCCTCGGCCTCCTCCTCTCGAGGCAATGCAACTCGGAGGGACATAACCAAGTATTGCCACTTCCACCGGGATCATGGGCATGACACCGAGGAATGTTGGTAGCTCCAGAATGAGATCGAGCAGCTGATCCGATGGGACAGACTGGACCGATTCAGAGGACCCCCTGAGTCAAACAATGAAGGGGATCGCCAGCCCGAACCTCGCCAACTCCCTCCGCCGAATCCCCCAGTCATTGGTGATGTTAACATAATAGTGGCGGCTGGTTCCCCATCATCTCAGCCAGGCGAGGAAGAAAATCCGCCAAAGAAGGCTCGGGTTGATGAACTCTCTTTTTTGATGAAGATCTTCGGGAGGTACAGTACCCCCATGATGATGCTCTGGTTGTATCCCTAAACATGAACAACTATGATGTACACTGCATTTTAATTGATAGTGGAAACTCTGTTAATGTTTTATATTTTGTTGCCTTTGTGAGATTGAAATTTTGGATGAAAAAACTCCGGGCCATAGAATCTACCTTAGTAGGCTTCATGGGTGACTCCATAATCTCCGAGGGAGTTATTACTTTAATAGTCCGAGCCGGAATTTGGCCCCGCGTAGCTACTACGCTCATGGATTTTCTTGTAACCAAGCTTCGGTCTTCTTACAATGCCATCCTCGGCAGGCCAGGATAAGTATCTCTTAAAGCCATCATTTTCATTCCCCATCTCGCCATGAAGTTCCCCACTGAATGGGGAGTGGGAGTCATTCAGGGAAGTCAAATTATAGCTCGACATTGCTTTGTCGCTGACCTTCAATTCAGAAAGTCTGAGGTTGACGGACTGGATGCTCGAGAAGATTTTGTCGAGCAACAAGGAGAGCCAGCCGAAGAATTAGAGGAAGTGCCAATTGACGAAGCTAGGCCCGACCGAACCGTAAAGGTTGGGTCACAACTAAAGGGAAAGCTTCGGCAAGACTTGGTCAAATTCCTTCGGAAGAATGCTAATGTCTTCACATGGTCCGCATCGGACATGCCCAGGATTAACCCGGATGACCTGGTCCACCGCCTCAGCGTGGACGAGGCATTTTGGCCGATTAAGCAAAAGAAAAGAAGCTTTGCCCCCGAGTGCCAAAAGGCTATCGAAGAGGAGGTGGACAAACTCATTAAAGCCAACTTTATCCGGAAAGTCAATTACCCCGACTAGCTGGCAAATGTAGTTATGGTGAAAAAATCAAATGGCAAATGAAGGATCTGCATCAACTTCACCGACCTCAACAAGGCTTGCTCAAAAGACAGCTTCCCTCTTCCTTGGATCGATCAGCTTGTGGATTCAACTTCGGGCCACCAAATGTTGACTTTAATGGATGGCTATTCAGACTACAACCAGATTCGAATGGTGCCCGAAGATGAGGAAAAAACTGCCTTCATCACTGATCGAGGTATTTATTGTTACCGAGTCATGCCTTTTGGCTTAAAAAATGCAGGTGCGACCTACCAAAGGCTGGTCAATAAAGTCTTCAAGGATCAAATCAGCCGAAACATGGAGGTGTATGTTGATGATATGCTGGTGAAGAGTAAGGAGGCATCCCGACATATTGAGGATCTCGCAGAAAGCTTCACGACACTTCGAAAGTATCAAATGAAGCTCAACCCAACCAAATGTGCTTTCGGGGTCAATTCCAAAAAGTTTTTGGGCTTCATGGTCTCTCAGCGAGGCATTGAAGCAAATCCACAGAAGATCCAAGCCTTACGGCAGATGGCCCCTCCGGGGTCGATCAAAGACGTGCAATGTCTTACCGGGAGGATAGCGGCCCTCAACCATTTCATTGCTCGGTCGGCCGAAAGGTACCTTCCCTTTTTCAAAGCACTTCGGTCAGCCAAAAATTTTCAATGGATCCCAGATTGCCAGAAGTCCTTTGAAGATCTCAAGAAATATATCGGCTCGCCACCTCTCCTCAGCAATCCAAAGCCAGGGGAAACGCTGAGTCTATACTTTGGCGGTCTCTGAGAGCGCTGTTGGCTTCAGAAAGGAA
Source organism: Calamus simplicifolius (assembly GCA_900491605.1). Lineage (NCBI taxonomy): Eukaryota > Viridiplantae > Streptophyta > Magnoliopsida > Arecales > Arecaceae > Calamus > Calamus simplicifolius. Next base: position 636,525 of record UESW01003987.1, on the reverse strand, counting down.
AACAAAGTTCAAAAGCCAGTGTATTATGTCAGCAAATTGCTCAGAGATGCTAAAACGAGATATGCTCGAGTCGAGAAAATGGTTTTGGCTCTAGTAACATTGGTCCGAAAGCTACGACTGTATTTCCAAGCACACATTGCAGTAGTCTTGACCGACCAACCCATCAAGTCAATTATCCATCGTCCAGAAGCATCGGAAAGAATGACCAAATGGGTTGTTGAGCTGAGTGAACATGACATTTAGTATCAGCCTCGTCCAGCCATTAAAGCTCAGGTCCTGGCGGATTTCCTCCTTGAATGCACCATACCCGAAGATGGTTCTACTTTGGATGCCCCTGAACGACCAAAGCTCAGTGCCCGTGGTTACTCCATGCTAACGAATCCTCCAGCGCGAGAGGTTCTAGTGCCAGTCTAGTCCTCACTAGTCCGGAGGGGGCGACTTTCGAATATGGCATCCGCTTCTTTTTTCCGACCTCAAACAATGAAGCGGAGTATGAAGCTCTGCTCGCCGAACTCCACATCGCTCGCGAGCTCAAAGTCGAAAAGCTAAATGCCTACACTAACTCTTAGTTAGTGGCAGGCCAGGTGCAAAGAGAATTCGAGGCTTGAGAGCCAAACATGATTTGGTATCTTCAAAAGGTGCACGATCTATCATCTTATTTTGCTAAATTTAAGATTATTCAAATCCCAAGGGCTGAAAATGCGCATGCCGACCTTTTGTCCCGCCTGGCGACTATGGACTCGATGGACCTTGAGAGGAGGTTCCACTTGGAAGTCCTGGAGAAATCCAGCATTGCCGATGCTGATCAGATAATGCAGGTTGACATCGAACCATCTTGGATAGATTCCATACACACATATCTCAAAGAAGGGCTGCTACCCACTGACAGAAAAGAAGCAAGAAAACTTAAAATGCAATCATCTCATTATGTTTTAATTGATGATCGGCTATATAAGCGATCCTTCTCTATGCCGTTACTCAAATGCCTCTGATCGTTAGAGGCTGATTATGCTCTTTGGGAGGTTCATGAAGGCATCTGCGGTAACTATCTTGGCGGCCGAGCTCTATGCCACAAAGTGTTGCGCCAAGGGTATTATTGGCCAACGATGCAGAGAGATACTGATGACCTTGTCCGAGCATGTGATTCATGCCAGTGACACTCAAATGTCCAAAGGCTCCCATCTGCTCTCTTAACTCCTGTATTATCCCTCTGGCCTTTGGCCAAATGAGGAATGGATATCCTAGGTCCTTTCCCCCTCTCAACTGGGCAAAGAAAGTTCTTGTTTGTCACGATTGATTATTTCACCAAGTGGGTCGAAGCTGAGGCAGTCGCCTAAGATAACTGAAGCTCGGGCTAAGGACTTCGTATGGAGGTATATCATTTGCCGTTTCAGCCTTCGTCACACCATCATCACCGACAATGGAAAACAATTTGATAATCCTAAGTTTCGAGAATTCTGCGAGGATCACAGCATTCTTCATCGCCTGACATCGGCCGGACATCCTCAAGCCAATAGGAAGGCCAGGTAACCAATCGAACTATTCTGCAAGGAATTAAAGCTCGGCTCAACCGAGCATGAGGCAGGTGGGCAGAAGAGATCCACCATGTGTTGTGGGCCTACCGAACTACTGAAAGGATACCCACAGGCCAAACTCCATTTAAAATGGCTTTTGGTATGGAAGCTGTCATTCCTGTGGAGGTCGGGCTCCGCTTCCCTTGCGTGGAAAGCTATTCGGAGGAATCCAATGATGAGCAACTCCGAACAAATCTTGATTTAATAGAAGAAGTCAGGGAGAAGGCCCGAATCCGAATAGCCACCTATCAACAAAGGATAGCCCGCTATCACTCCGCCAGAGTCAAAGGGAAGTCTTTCCTCCCGGGTGATCTAGTACTTCGGAAGGCATCCATGTCAAAGCCACTGGAGCAAGGGAAACTATTTCCAAATTGGAAGGGTCCCTATCAAGTAGCGGAGGTAATCAGGCCCGGCACCTACAAACTCCAAGATCTGAATGGAAAATCTATCCCCCGGACGTGAAACTCGGATAATCACTGCATCTATCATCAGTAAGAATAAGCCCTCACTAAACTTACTCTGTTCATTGCATTAAATTTAACTTTCAAAGGTTCGCAAAGTTTTTGTTTCGATTACTTTTCCCTGAAAACTGCAATGAGAAGCAGGTCTTGCTATATAATCTTTTTCAAGCCTCGGCAGGGCCGAGTGATCTCTGTACCTTGGCCGTGTCAAATAAAATATACTTTGCAAACCTCAGCAAGGCCGAGTGATCTTCGTACCTTAGTCGCGCCAAGTAAAATATAATCTTTTGAAGCCTCGGCAAGGCCGAGTGATCTCCGTACCTTGGCCGCGCCAAGTAAAATATAATTTGCAAACCTTGACAGGGCTGAGTGATCTTTGTACCTTGGTCGCGCCAAGTAAAATATAATCTTTTTTCAAGTCTCGGCAAGGCCGAGCGATTTCCATACCTTGGTCGTGCCAAGTAAAAAATACTTTGCAAACCTCGGCAGGGCCGAATGATCTTCGTACCTTGGCCGTGCCAAATAAAATATAATCTTTTGAAGCCTTGGCCAAGCCGAGTGATGTCTCCGTACCTTGGCCGCGCCAAGTAAAATATACTTTGCAAACCTCGGTAGGGCTGAGTGATCTTCGTACCTTGGCCATGCCAAATAAAATATAATCTTTTGAAGCCTCGGCCAAGCCGAGTGATGTCTCCATACCTTGGCCGTGCCAACTAAAATATATTTTGCAAACCTCGGCAGGGCCGAGTGATCTTTGTACCTTGGCCGCGCCAAGTAAAATATACTTTGTAAACCTCGGCAGGGCCGAGTGATCTTCGTACCTTGACCATGCCAAGTAAAATATAATCTTTTGAAGCCTCAGCCAAGCCGAGTGATGTCTCCGTACCTTGGCCGCACCAAGTAAAATATACTTTGCAAACCTTGGCAAGGCCGAGTGATCTTTATACCTTGGCCGCACCAAGTAAAATATAATCTTTTGAAGCCTTGGCAGGGCCGAGTGATCTCCATACCTTAGCCGCACCAAGTAAAATACATTTTGCAAACCTCGGCAGGGCCGAGTGATCTTCGTACCTTGGCCGTACCAAGTAAAATATAATCTTTTGAAGCCTCGACCAAGCCGAGTGATGTCTTCGTACCTTGGCCGCGCCAAGTAAAATATAATCTTTTCAAGCCTCCGCAAGGCCGAGTGGTATCTCTGACTAATATCTCAAGCCTCGGCAAGGCTGAGTGATATCTCCGAATAATATCTCAAGCCTCAGCAAGACCGAGTGATATATTCAAACAATATCTCAAGTTCTGACGTGAATGGATGACTCCTTCAGAGTGGCAGCAAAGCCGGTTGATTTCTCAAACACTCTAGTATGACTGAAACGTCCTATCATGCTTCGGTGGAGGTAAGTAACTTCTTTCTCTACACACCAGCAAGATTAAGCGTGTCATTTCTCTTTAAGGAAAAGCCTACTCCGTCCCTTGAGTAAGGCCATGTCTACATTGCAAATTAGTAAGGCCGCCTAGGCCTTCCTCTGACCTAAACGGAGATGAATGCTTCCTCCGTAGAGGACTGAGCATTACCGAAATGCCTAATGAAGGCAAAGTAACGAAAGTGCTGCCGGTGATTGTAAACTACGCTACGATTCGGAAAGCGCAATACAAACAGAACGACCCCCACAACCAAACAACACAATCACATTTAAAAAGAAACAAGTATTTGAAGAAGAAAGTAAGAGCTTTCTTTATTAATAAAAATTACAACCTTCTGAGAGGCATTACAAGTGCATCATAGCACAGGAAATAAAGATAAATAAAATAAAAGCTCGGGCAAGTAGCTTCGACCGATGACGTTGTCTGAAAGCTCGGGCAAGCAGCTTCGGTCGATGGCATTGTTTTTGCATCCAACCCAAGAAATCAGATGGCTCCGATGAGTCACGGGTTAATAGCAAAGTAGGCCATCCACGAATCCCTTGGATAGATGAACTAATGGACCCAAACTGGTCCGGATCCCTTGGATGGATGAACTAAGGGACCCAAACTGGGCTGAAGACCCATGGATGCCGATGCTGAGGATTCCCCCTCCCTGAGTGGTATGCTAGGCTGCTAGTTGCTGCCCAACAACAGAGACAGGAACCTAGCACTACTTACCTCCCTCCTTGTTGAGAAGGATCCCTTGGGCGGATGAACTAAGAGACCCAAACTGAGGGGGGAGGGAAGTCCATGTAAGCCATAGGCCCCTGGATATTTGCATTTCCAGTGGTTTGTAGGGCCCCATGGAATATCAAAGAGGCCATACAAGGAGCATGCGCTCCCGGTATGACCCCTGTAACCGCCCCCATGCACTCTCCGTATGACCCCCGAGACTCCTTTCTTGAGGACTACTTGCTCTTCGCAACTCCTCCATCACCCCAGCTATCTGGGGCGAGCCAACCTTCAAAAGGGAAGCTCGACTTCTCCACCCTCAACCTCAGTAAGACATGAGCCATGAGAACTTCTTTGACTCACAAGAAGAAGGGGCTTCAGGAAGTGCTCAGACACAATCTGCTCTCCCCTTTTTATAGGTAATAAACTGGGAGCGACCAACCATTAAGGAAGAGGACCCCGAAATTCGAAACGACATGGTCATACTGCCACGTGGTGCACTAAGAAAAGAGGGCGCATCCCAAGACACATCGAGCATGCCTCCCAAGCCGTGACGAAAGGCAGAAGATTTCCTTCTGATCTTGAATCAAGAGCCTTAAATGCGAAAAACCATCTGCAAGTCCTTGAGATATGGACGGACCTGGGAGGTCCCCTTTCGAAAATGACATCGTCCACTAGCAATTGATTGCTTAGCGCATACGCAAAATGAACTTACGTCGGAAATGGCCAATGAAATAAATGCACAGAGGAGAAAATGAGGTATCCTTCGGCAAATTACAAGCCATTTCATCTACCTCGGCAGGAAGCGAACCAACTTCTTGCTTCGGATAAATCGAACTATCCGCCTTACCTCAGCCCCAACCGAAGTACTTCTCCTGTTTCGGCCATTTCCAACTATTTGTTTTACTTCATGCGAAGCCGGATAATATTCCTCGGTGAAACTGAACAGTTTCATACATCGGGAAATCTAGCTAACCTAGCTTCGATTAAGCAGAGCATTCAATTCGGAACTGCTAAAAGAATCCAATCTTAAAGTTTGATTTGTTTACGATAAGTTACAAATGGGCGAAAAAACTTTTGACGAACAAAAGGATCGCTTGAAAAATGATGACCAAAACAATAGGACACACAGAAGAAGGCAAAAGATTCATTCATTAATTTTTTATTGAATTACAAGTAAAAGAAGCAAAGATACATGGGCAACCCTCAAGAGTCAGGGTTTAAATTGGTTCTAGGGGTCCTCTGGTAACATTTGGAGGAATTTGACTTGGTTTGCCCACTTCGAATACAGTTGGAGTGGGGACCTCATGTTCCTCGGCATCGGGCTAAGGACATTCCTCTGGAGCCGCGGCCTCATCGGTGCCCAGGATGGTCTCAAGATCAACGTTCAAAATCTCCTCATATTTAGCTTTTTCGGTTCCTGGGGTACGAGTATCATAAAATTCAGCCTCTAGAAAAGATAGATCCAGCTCAGGGAATACCGAGAGATCTTCGCCCGTGTCTCCTCTTTGCCGAACTAAAATGCATCGGCACAAGCCGCTTTGTGCTCATCGGTAAATTGGGCAGAACTCTTGTACTCTTCCACAGCCGAAGAGACTCGTCTGTTAGCTTCGGCCAATTGGCCCCCTAATTCGAAATTTATTCGGCGGCTCAAAGCCAACTCCTCTCTCAAATCTTTGAATTGATCCTAAACCTCAAGCCCGATTCTCCTATCTGCGAACACGGGATCGTTTGAAGCTATGACCGAAAGGAAAGGCACTAAAAATAAGTAAGAAGACATTATACCCCTTCTTCTTGCCGAACCATTTTTTCGTTCATCTCGTGAACCTTTTCAAGAGCTTTCATTTTGGCCGCTTTATTCTGCTGGAGGCCCTCCTTGATGTCATTAATCCTAGACTGTCTTTCTTCGATCTCCCGCTGAGATTGATCAAGGTCAGCGGTGAGTTTGGCAATTTGATCGTGTTGTCATTTTAGTTGGTCTTCTCTATCAGCGAGCTTCCTATTCAGGCTGGCGAGCTGATCTTGTTGTCATCGATACCTGCGCTCCTCTTCATCAAGCCTTTTATTCCAATTATTCTTCTCCTCAGCGAAACTGTCTTTCAATTCGCCCCATCTTTCGTTGAAACCCTGCTGCATAGCCTTTATTTCTTCGGCATGCTTGAACTTAATTTGTGATAGCTCCAGGCAGGCCTTATCAGACTGTTCGCGAAAACCATGGAGCTCCCTAACTTGAATCTCGAGCTGAGAGGCCCTCTCAGCGCTGGCTTGATAAGACTTGCCCATCTTTTCGAGATCCCCCTGAATAGATGCTAAAGCCTTGGAAAGTTTGCTGGTTGATTTTACTCTTTCCTGAAGACCAATGGCCTCCCTCCTGGCCTGAGCGCAACCCCCATGGCCAAGTTTAAGCGCCAACTCAGCGCCCTCATGATTAAGGCATTCTGCAGGAAAGATGAGTATAAGAAGACACGACTGAGCCAATTGACTAAAACCTGTTACCTCGATGTAACAACTTACTCGAGAGGCATAGTTTGTGGCGATCTTCATAAGGGCAGGGCTGTTGATCTCGGTAGGAGATAAACATCCTTCGGCACCCCGAGCCGCCCAAAGGCCACCTCGATAATATCCTCCATGGTGGGCTCGTCCGCCGATGAACTTTCCCCCGTGCGCAGCACGGACCACATCAAAGCGGCAAACATATCCTCTACCTCTGGATTGTGAGTAAGGAAATTCACGGCCGAAGAATAGACCTGAGGAGCTTCGGCCTGAGGAACTGTCATCTGTTTGGCCTTCTCCATTAAAACTTTAACCTACGAAGCCTCGGATGCTTCGGCTCCGGCTGAAGGAATTTTGGTCCGAGCATCCCCTCCACTCGGTGGTTCTTCTTCTTCTTCCTCTTCTTCAAGCGCTGCTTCATCCCCAACGGGCTCCATCCAAGCCTCAGCTTCCTCCGTGGCTTCTCCCGAAAGCCCTCCGACGGAAATTCCCTCAACCTCCGCCGACCCTCCAATAAGCGGCCCCACCTGAACTTCGGCGGCCGCAACTATCTCTTCTACCCCTCAACCAAAACAAGGGCCTCTTCCCCATCCACGCGCAGCGCTATAGGACTGCCAACCTCTAACGAATGAGGCTAATTAGCTTCGGGCGAGAGGACTGCCGGATGAACCAGTGACATTCCCTCGGCGTCGTCTAACATGACTACTATTTGAAGGAGGGAAGCCTCAATAGCTCCCTCCAAGCTTCCCCCAACGGCTCTTTCCTCCTCCACTACCACACTCCCCTCCAGGGAGGGCTTGTCAATCGTGGCTGACGCACCCACTTCCCCCTTTTTCGGAGTGGAGGAATGACGGCCAACACTGTTTTTCTTCGGCTCCTTTGGGCGAGACCCGGAAGGACGAGATCTCTTCTCAGACCTATACTTCTCGCCGGAGCTAGAGCCCCTATGGCATTTGCCCAGCTCGTTCTTCATTTGGCCTACGAATGCCGATCTCTTGGCTGAAAGCACAGTAAACAGTCAATTAAACCACAGTAAAACTATCTAGGTATATCGATTGCAAGAAAAAGAGGAAAGAAACTCACCCTGAGGATCAATAGAACTCAACCTGGTGGCAAAAAGGGCGTCCTCTGACAAGAACTGGGACTTTCACTCCTTTATCGATGATGGATTATCCAAAATCATTTTGAATGATTTCCGAGGACCAATGTAAGGCCACTCGGAATTCCTCCGGAAAGTAGATTGTAACAAACTCAAATATGGGGAGGGTTGCGGTCACCCGATGAGGTTGCGCCAGCTGTTCGGAGCTACCATTGTCGGGCATATGTTGTAAAACCTCATCACCTCCTGCGCCAGCGGGTGGAGAAAAAATCGGAGACCTGCTCTTCAGCTTTCCTCATAGAAGAATACTCCGTGGCTCAGCCCCATCGTTACCCTATGCTCAGCCCTTGGAAGCCATAGGGCAACGTCCCGAGGGACCCTGTAACGGCGGCGTATCCTGTCCAAATCCTCAAGGATTATCTCAGAGGCCACGTCGTTTGGGCCCTTTATGTTGCTGAGTTGAGGGATGAGGCACAGACGAGTTTACGAGAGTTTTGGGAAAGGAAGGAAAAAGTCTCTGAGAAAGAAGCGAGAAGGTGTTGCAGAAGGGACGCCGCCCTAGCCCCTTTCCCTCTTTAAATAGCACTTTAAAAGGAAAGTCCGAGACGCTAAAACTTTCGATATAGGCGCCATAAATGTAAGAGTCTTGCCACATGGGACTCCCACAATCGCTGCCCACTGGGAACGAGGCATTTTTTCCTCGTGCAGCGATAAAAATGATGATGAAACAGTGGCCTGTCATTTATGAGACCATCATTGTATGCCTCTTCGGATTCCCCCAAATGAGATTGTTCCAAAACTCTACTCCCTACATCTACACTTCGGACTAGGAAGTGGGGGCATGTGATGAGGGGTAGAATTATCATCGCATTAATGTTTGTGCGCACCGACAATTGAGTCGAGACCAATCTCAACATCCGTCAGCCAGCTATCATATCCGTAAGACAGCGAAGCCGAATCGCCTTCAGCAGAATCGAGTCGCCCAGGCAAACCGAGCTATTCCTATACCTCGGCAGACCGAGCCATTCCTATACCTCGGCAGACCAAGCCATCCTATACTTCGGCAAACCGAACCATCCTCATGTATCGGCCAGACCGAGCCACTCCCATCCCTCGGCGAGCCGAGCTGTCCTATGCCTCAGCGAACCGAGCTATCCTATGCCTCGGTCGGACCGAGGTACTTGAGCACCTCTGCGGGATCAAGCGCAGGAAAGTTCAAATTCAAGATAGCTGAGCAAGATTCCAAACGAAAATCATACCAATGATACCAGAAGTGGCCTAGGGGCCATAAAAGTGGCCTAGGGCCTACATAATCGTTGAATCTCAAGGCATCAACCACTCTCCTGGCCGTCGATCTTCTAACTAACAAGATACGGATTCTACCGGCCTCGTAACAAACTTGATTCGAATCCATTTCGAATTCTAACAATTTTCAAACCCCCTATGATGCGCCCAAGGAATCGGGTGATCGCCTATAAATACCATAGTTCCGAAGCCTTTCAGGTACGCATTCACCAATCAGAGTCATTGTTACTTTAAAAAAAAAGTCTTTCTGTATCGAAAACCATATAGATAACTCACATTCATTAAAAAAAATTAATTATTTAATTATTTAAATATATAATAATTTAATAAATTTTATCATGCATCATATGCTTGTCAGCATATCCAGAGCAGCAAATGATCATCAATAATGCAAATTAATTATTTAAGCATATAAATATATAATAATTTAATAAATTTTATCATGCATCATATGTGCATCAGCATCTTGGATGCAGTAAACGTTTATCAATAATGTGAATTAATTATTTAAGTATATAGACATGCAATAATTTAATAAATTTTATCATGCATCATATGTGCATCAGCATAGATGATTAATTTATACTATTGATGCATACTTAGTGTAGCGAAAAACAATGCACCAAATTTTTTCATATAAAGAATAGTGTAGCCAGTTTGTTTATCCGGCCTTCAGCTTCTCGGCTTGTCGACTTTCATGGAGGCGTCCTCACTCCATCCGGCTTGCGTTCCTCACCAAGTCTCCCAATGCCAAGTGGAGTATGCATAGGGAGTCGGTTGCTTTTCCTATTCTTTTTAATGACGCAGCTGGATCGTCCCAGCCTTGAATCAGAGACCTTGCCACTGAAATATATAATCATACCCACAACGCAACCAATTGAAATAAAATCAATAAACTCGATTCATTGCAACAGAACATCGGCACTGAAATGTACCAATTAGAAAAGAAACAATATATTCTTTTCTAGAAATGATTCACCATGACAGGACATCGGCACTGAAAGGTGCAAGCATGGACGCCCTCATCCCTACTCCAATAAACATTAATCAGAAGCACAAGCGGAGTGCCCTGATTCCCACCTGCGCCCTTCACCTCACTCTTCCCAAAATAGCCAGGACATGAGCGGAGCTGGGCACGAGATCTCTACAACGCTGATCCTCATGGCGTATAAGTTCTTTGTTGGTGATAGAATCACAGCGTAGAAGTTCTTCGTTGGTGATGGAATCACAGTAGATAGAATCAATGTTTATAAGAAAGCATAGCATCCCGATCCATGCACTCATCTTCCTGCTACCCCCGTTGCTGTCGTTGTTGTCACTAGGATAGCTACTAGTGAAGTTGGCGCGAAGGCGCGTGGCTGAGGTGGGCGGATCAGGCAGATGGACGTGCAGGTTGATAAGGAAGCAAAGCATCTCAATCCACTCATCTTCCTCTTACCCCCAATGCTGTCGTTGCTATCACTAGGATAGCAACTATGATTATAACACTTTTCTACTGGTTCAATTAATCTGTTAGCAAATCAGATTCATGCTTTCCTGCTGATTCAATCAACTTGTTAGCAAGTTTAATCCATATGGCCTTCTAAACCTATTACCAAAACCTGTTAGCAAGATGAATCCATATGGCCTTCTAAACCTATTAGCAAGTTGTTGGTCCAATTAACCTATTAGCAAATCGGATTCGTGTGGCCTTTTAAGCACAACACAAATGTAAGTTAGTCAGTGATGCGGACAAATCAACAATGATGAGCGGCTTTATCGTGGGCTTCCAAATGGGATGGAGAGGTTGTCTTCCTTCTTCGGAAACCTGCAAGAAGTCCCTGGCCGGTGTTCCTGGCGAGGACCCTCCGACGCTCAAGTTAGTAACTTGTCGCTTAGTTTTGTAATAGTGAGTGAGAGATTGAGAGAGATCCCCTCGCATTGAGCTCGGGTCCTCTTCTTATACCTGTCTGGAGGGTCACGTTTACCTCGTTCCGTGGAATCGTCGAATCTTCCTTGTTGGGATAAGCTTCTTTGAACGGCGAGTGGTAAAGTACCGGACATAGGCGTCCATCCAGGAAGGCTCCTGCTCAACTGGTAGAGTTTCTCTTGATGCGTCAATACTCGGGGCTTCTAAGTGCTCTACATAAGCTCTTCCCAGCATCCCATCAGTTGAGGTGGCAAGATAGGATAAAGCATCGGCTCTAGCATTCTCCTATCGAGGACGTAGCTAATGTTAAAGTAAGCTAAGAGAGAAGCTAGCGACCGCACCATACTTAGGTAGCGGGACATGATGGGATCCCTTGCTTTGTATTCCCCTGCGATTTGGCCAGCGACCAGTTGGGAGTCGGTGAACGCCCTAAGGCGTTTCACCCCAAGCTCTTGGGCTAATCTCATCCCAGATAGCAGAGCTTCATATTCTGCTGATTATTAGTGGCTGGAAAGAGGAAGCAGAGTGCGCACTCGATTACAACTCCATCCGAGTTAGCCAAGATGAGGCCTGCTCCGCTCCCTTGAGAATTCGATGCCCCGTCTACATGAAAGACCCATTCATCATCACTGGTTCCGAGAGGCGGAGGGCTTGTGGAAGGCTCTTCGGGTTGCTCCTCTCCCCAGGTGCACTCGACCAAAAAATCCACCAGGACTTGAGATTTCATGGCCGACCGAGGGCGGAAAGATAGATCGAATTCTCCCAACTTGAGCGCCCACCTTGCCAATCGGCCAGAAGTGTCCGGGCGAGTGAGAACTATCTTTAGAGGTTGGTCTGTGATCACCGCGATCGGGTGGGCTTGGAAGTATGGCTGCAGACGCTGGGCAGACACGATCAACGCGAAGATAATTTTCTCAATCTTCGAGTACCTGGTCTTCGCATCGTGGAGCACCTTGCTTGTGTAGTACACCGGCTTTTGCATGCCATTGGTGTCCACACGGACCAGCACAGACCTAACGGCTTCAAGAGAAGCCGTGAGGTACAGAAGGAGTTCTTCTCCTCCTGTTGGCTTGGATAGCAGCGGCGGGGTAGATAAGAATTCCTTTAGCACCTCGAACGCCTCTTAACATTCTTTCGTCCATTCGAATCCGTTGACCTTGCACTCGCCTTGAAGAAAGGTAGGCACCTTTCAGTGGACTTGGACAGGAAGCGACTCATGCGGCCACCCTTCCCGTCAGGCACTGTATTTCCTTCTTGTTGGTAGGGGACCTCATGTCCAAGATGGCTTGAACTTTATCCGGGTTTGCCTCGATCCCCCGTCGGGTCACCATGAAACCCAAGAACTTTTCGGCTATCACCCCAAATGCACACTTGCGTGGGTTCAACTTCATCTGGTACCGGCGCAGGTTGTCAAAAGTCTCTGTTAAGTCAGCGATATGGTCGGTGGGTGGACGCTTTTTGTCAGCATATCATCCACGTACACCTCCATATTGCATCCTATCTGGCCTTCGAAGACTTTATTCATCAACCTTTGGTAGGTGGCTCCCGTTTTTTAGCCCAAAAGGCATTACCCTGTAGCAGTACAACCCCTTCTCAGTTATGAAGGAGGTAGCTTCCTCATCCACCGGGTTCATCCTGATCTGGTTGTACCCAGAGAAAGCATCCATGAAGCTAAGGACCTCATGACCGAATGTAGCGTCCACCAGTTGATCGATCAGGGCAGGGAAAGCTGTCCTTAGGGCATGCTTTGTTGAGATCAGTGAAATCCACGCACATTCTCCAGCTTCATTGGTCTTACGGACCATCACCACGTTGGCCAACCATTTGGGATAATGAACTTCCTGAATATGGCCTGCAGTCGTTAACTTGTGAACTTCCTCATCGATAGCTTTCTGTCTATCTGGAGCGAAGCTCCTTTTCTTTTGTCGGACCGGCCGACACTCTGGCCTGAGGTTGAGCCGATGGGTGATCACCTCCTCAGGGATGCCCGGCATGTCTGAGGATGACCATGCAAAGACGTCGGTGTTGGCACACAGGAAAGTGAGAAGTTGATCACGTGCCTCCTCTAGAAGCAACGCCAACCTGGACAGTCCTTCGGGTCATCCCCCAAGGGAGGGTCAGGAGGTGCTCGGCTAGTTCTCCCCTCCTTCCCAGCTCCCGGGGGTCGAGCGGCTCAGAGGCTCTTGCCGACGCGCTTCCAGTGGGCTGGGAGACAAGTGATAGCAAAGTGGTGGCGGGCTTTGTTCTCCTTTCATTTCTCCAACTCCTTCGTCGGTGGGAATCTTACTAATAATCTCTTGGTCGAGATACGACATCTAGCAAATTCAATCCTAGTTTCCCCAATATAGCGTTATAAGCCAACGGGACCCGGACCACGAGAAAATTTATGACCATTGTGCTTTGGCATGGAGGGGTTCCAGCCGTGACAGGGAGGGCGATCTCCCCTTCAACACTCACCGAATCTCCAGTAAAGCCCATTAGAGGCGTGGCGACGGGTCGGAAGGAAGACTTCAACAGATTCATCCGAACAAAAGCTTCGTAGCTCAAAACATCCACCGAACTCCCACTATCAACTAAAATTCTTTTTACAGGATGTTTGGCTATGGTCATGGACACAACGATGCTGTCGTCATGCTTATTAACTACCCCATCTAAATCCTTTCCAAGGAAAGAATTACAGAATCTATTCCCTCTCGCTATCTTTTTGAACCACCACCTGCCCCCAGGAGATCATAGCTATGGTCTTCTCCGTAGGAGCATTGTCCATGCCGGTCTGAAGTGTCAGAGGCACCGATGGACCTGGAGTAGGAAGGTTTCCCTTTGAACGAATTTGCCCAAGTGACCCTGCTGAACCAGCTCCTTAATGGCCTTCTTCAGATGGCGGCAGTCCTCGGTGTCATGACCACAGTCTCGGTGGTACCGGTAGTAAAGCTCCTTGTTGCGGGGGGTCTCAGACTTCAAGGGAGTCGGACGCTTGAAATAAGGTTCCTCCTCGATCTCTAGTAGGATGTGAGATATAGGAGCTATGAGGGGAGTGAATTGCTCCTTAGGAATAAGCGTTTGTGGTCGGCTCAGGCTTCCGGGGTCGCGCTCCGGCATGCTTAGTAGGCGATGGTTTCTTCTTGTCGGCTTCCCTCCTGGAAGAATCCGCCTCGTCAGCAGATGTATTTCTGCGCCCGACTCAGAAGCTCGGCATAAGAACTCGGAGGCTTCTTGTCTAGGGAATAGGCAAACCTAGAGGGACAAGTCCTCGCTTTAATGCCAAAGTGGCTACAGAATCATCCAGGTTGTATACCTCCAATGCTGCTTCCTTAAACCGAGCAACAAAGTCCTTCAAGGTCTCGCCATTCCTCTGCTGGACAGCGAATAGGCTATCAGCCACTCGTGGGATCTTCCGGCACGCATCAAAGTGGGCCAGGAAAGATCGCTCGAGTTGCCGGAATGAATTGATGCTGCGCGGAGGCAGGCGGGAATACCACGCACGTGCCGCCTTGCAAAGGGTGGCTGGAAAGGCGACACATAAAAGGGAGTTCGTCGCTCCCTGGACCTGCATGAGGACCTTGTAGCTCTCCAGGTGGTCCAGTGGGTCCGTTGTGCCATCGTACGGGTCCAGTTGGGGGAGAAGGAAATGGGGCGGGACCAGTTCCTCCATGATGCGCCGGGAAAGTGGGGTGATGCTCATAGTCCATCCCGTGAGGGTTAGCAATGGCGGCTAAGCTCCTCCAACCGTCGATGATACTCATCGAGCCGTTGCTCGGCCTGACGGGTAGTCTTCCTGAGGGTGCCATCTTGAGATGAATCAGAAGATGAAGCCGAAGAAGATCGCCGGCGTAAGGAAGCACCCGTCTGGATTCTCTCTCTTCCGACCGATGGTGGGAACGACCAGAGTGACGGGAGGGGGACCGCCATCGCTTCGAGGCCTCTCGGTGATGAGGTTCAGGAGGTGAGTGATGGGAGACCTCGGGTGGGGTCCCGCCTTGGTGAGACTGAATTGTCCCCCGCACCCCTTCACCAGGCGCAGGGGGTTGAGGTGCAGCGGCCAAGCAGTGTTCTTGCAGTCCCGTACCATTGTCATCAGGTCCTGGACCTGGTGAGCCAGAACCTCAAGCCGGTCAGACTGTGCAGGGGGCGGAACACGGAGGTTGGCCTCCGATTGCTCAGCCCGCGGAATGCGCTCCGCGGCATGGCTGGAGGAAGCCTCCTGTGCTCGTGTTGTCACCATCGTCTTCCTTGCAGAATTGGTGGGGTCACAGGGAGAACTTTCGCCTTTCCTGCGTGCACGCCCCCTACCTGGCGCACCAATCTGATGCGGACAAATCAACAATGATGAGCGGCTTTATCGTGGGCTTCCAAATGGGATGGAGAGGTTGTCTTCCTTCTTCGGAAACCTGTAAGAAGTCCCTGGCCGGTGTTCCCGGCGAGGACCCTCCGACGCTCAAGTTAGTAAACTTGTCGCTCAGGTTTGTAGTAGTGAGTGAGAGATTGAGAGAGATCCCCTCGCATTGAGCTCGGGTCCTCTTCTTATACCTGTCTGGGGGGACACGTTTACCTCGTTTCGTTGGAACCGTCGAATCTTCCTCGTTGGGATAAGCTCCTTTGAACGGCGAGTGGTTAAGCCGTTGCTGGATGAGGGCCGCTTATAGCGGTAACTACCGGGCGTGCTAGCACTTGCCCGTGATTTCAGTGAGCGAGGTACACGGCAATAGACCTCGAATCTCAGGATCCATTGCCTGAGGTGGGTCATTGTGTATGCAAGAAAGGCACCAAGTTAGGGCCGGAGCCGTCGCTGAAGGCCAGAGCTGGAGGCCGGAGCCAAAGGCCGAAGCCAAAGGCCGAGCTGGAGGCCGGAGCTAGAGGCCGGAGCCGGATGCCGAAGCCAAAGGCCATCGCTGGAGGCCGGAGCCAAAGGCCGGAGCTGGAGGCCGGAGCCAAAGGCCGAAGCCAAAGGCCGAGCTAGAGGCCGGAGCCAAAGGCCGGAGCTGGAGGCCGGAGCTAGAGGCCGAAGCCGGAGGCCGGAGCCAAAGGCCGTCGCTGGAGGCCAGAGCCAAGATTCCATTTCTGGGTTTTGCTGTCACATCATTTTTTTCGGAAATCATGCAAAAGATTATAATACCATCCAGAGGAAATGGTCAGCCGTATCAATCAGTAGTCAAAGTATTACGATCTTCAACTCTTAATGGCTTTAAGGGATGATAGGACTCTACTACCATAAATGAGTAAATACAAGTTAATTAGAGTCCCACCATTTCATAAGTAAATACAAGTTAATCAATAGCTGGAGTATTACAATCTCCATCCCTTAATGGTTTCATATGACGATAGGAATCTACTATCATTTCATGATATTTTTTTTTTTTATTCATCAACTTTCGCATATTCAAGTTAGCTCGAATATCATTTGCAATACTCCAAACTCATATGCTGATCCAATTAATCTGTTAATAGATCAGATTTATATAATCTTAAAAATTTAAATGTAAATTAATAAGTAATAAATGAACTTGAATTATAAATTATTATTTTTTATTTATTTTACATTCGGTGTTGAATAATTTTTTATGTATTACAACAACCATGTCCCAGCCTACCAACAGTCGGTAGCTTAGCTCTATGCCCCTGCAACACGTCATCGTTACCGTATGCCAGAGAACGGAGTAGTGACATCACCGTATGTTGGAGTGCTACATTTTACCACCATCAGCCAAGAAATTTAAATTGTTTACTTCACTAATTATATACATGACTGACTAGAACAGATAGTAATGCATTTGCATTCATTAAAATAAAAAACATCAGCCTAGAAAATTTAAGCTTTTTGTTACACTAGTCACACACAAAAAAGTTGGCCGGAACCGATAGCTAGTAATTTATTTTTATCCATTAAAATAAAATCATGATGCAAGGTAAAATTATTTTCGCATCATTTGACTGATGTAATAGCAATAGCGGCCACCTCTAAACTATGGCCAGACAACTGCAACACTTAGAAAAGGTCCGCTCTCCATCACAGTAAAGGATAACTTCATCAGCGGCATTCTTCAAACCTCAGTAGGGCCAAGCATTCTTTGAATCTCGGCAGGGCCGAGCGAAGTCTCCGAACCTCGGCAGGACCGAGCATTCTTCGAAACTCAGTAGGATCAAGCAAAGTCTCTAAACCTCGGCAGGGCCGAGCATTCTTTGAACCTTGGTAGGGCCGAGCATCCTTCGAACCTCAGTAGAGCGAGTGAAGTCTCCAAACCTTAACAGAGTCGAGTATCCTTCGAACTTCAGGCTAAGCTAAGTCCCCAAACCTTGGTAGGATCGAGCCCCAGCTCCTCTTGTCGAAACGTTACCTTCACCTGAGTCACGCCGAACATCTCGGAAAAGCATATCACCCTGATCACAAAAATCTTGGAACGAGTCCCCCCTAAATGGAAACGAGGGTCGGATACGGCTACTCTCCATGATCAACAGGATTTTAATCCCCCTTATAAGGTATACATCTATTAGCCTTATCAGCCATCAACTTCCACAACTGCGCCCGAGGAATTAGGTAACAACTTACCATCTCGACAGCGTATAAATATCTGGTCCATGACCCCTTAGGTAAGCAGACTAAGAAACCCCTATCTATGCTAATGCTCTCCAGAGACCATTTCTAGAACGTCCTCTAAACAACCTTCTCCATCTTATCTATGGCCAAAGGTTTCCACTGACTTGGGCATCGGAGGGTCTTTTGCAGGGACCACATACCTCGATCCCTGTGCGATAACTGTTTTGCAGATCCGCAAGGATGGAAAAAAGCTAGGTTGAAGAATAAAAATCTACAGCAATAGATTGGCGCTAGAAGAAGGGCCCCAAGTCCCTAAAAACTTGAGCACCCAGGAGAAAAGGTTCGAATAAAAAGACATCCTCAATAGCAATCCACAAAAGGGCAGGCGTAGATGTCCGAACCAGACCACTTCTCAAAGGCATGATCCCATGCAAAATATGGTTTCCTCTCAACCGCCCCAACCTGAAGCTCCGCTGCTGCTCGTGGCTCCCATTACATAGGACCAATTCGGCATGTTGGTACAGCAAGTTCAAGCATTGGCATAGTTGGTACAGGGCCTCCATGGAATCCCTCCCCCAGCTGCACCCAATCAACAACATTTTGGTGGAGTAGCTGCACCAGTTCAACCGACAACTCCTTCACCCAACCAGTTTAAGGCCATAAGCCTTCCACAATAGCCTGGCCCCAAAGAGGAAGCGGAGCCCATTCTATCAAAAGTCAAAATAGGAGTTTCCCTCGGCCCCGCCGAGCCCGTTCCCTATCCCCGATTTCTTCTTGCCAAGACCACAATCTCCACTCCCAGCCTCTCCGACTATCCAGAACGAGGTGATCGAGTGAAAGATCTAGGAGATGTGCCTGGAATTAGAGTCAAACACGCGTCTCATCTAGAGCCACGGGTGAAATAGGGTCCACCCTTTATTGACAAAATCATGAAGGAAGCAGTCCCATCGTACATCAAGCTCCCCGCCATCGAACCATACAATGGGACCACCGACCCAGACAATCATCTGAGCAGCTTTCGATCAATCATGTTATTCCATAGAGCTTCAAATGCGATCCTATGCCGAGCCTTCCCCTCGACTCTTCTGGGAAATGCCATAATATGGTTCGGCACCTTAAAGCCAAACTCCATTAATTCTTTTGACGAACTGGGTTGCTCCTTCACTAGCCCATTCGTCCGTAATTGCCGCTACCGACGAAGGTTGGACTCTCTCTCCACGGTTAAGCAGCGAGAGGGAGAGTCTTTAAAGAGTTTCTTAGGCCGTTTCAACGTAGCCATGTTGAAAGTTGGCCACCTCAATCATGAGGTGGCTATGTCCATCCTAGTAAGCGGAGTATCAAAGAAGGAAGACTTCTACCTAGCAATGGAGGTGAATTACCTTAAAAGCCTCTTCGATATGATGACCTTGATGGATAAATATGCTAGGATCAAGAGTCAAGAAGATCAGCACGAGCAGAATAATCAAAGAAAAAGAAAGAAAAGTACAAACAAGAGCTAACTAGCTCACCCTGCAAGTCCGCCCTACCGACAAAGGGCTTCACCACCATCTAGAAGCCCAGCGCAAACATTCAACTAGTTTAGGCCTCCCACCGGGCCGACCGGCTCACTCCCCCTCATCGGCCCTGCCCTGCACTCAGGCCTCGCCAGCCTCGCCAAACGCTACGGCCCCATATTCATGTACCTCAAATTGGGCACCTCCGGCATTGTCGTGGCCTCCACCCCCGATGCCGCCCGCGCATTCCTCAAGACCCTCGACCTCCAGTTCGCCAACCGCCCCTCATTGATTAGCATCAATGACATCACTTACAACAGGCAAACACTCGTCTTCGCTGACTACAGCCCTCGCTGGAAGCTCCTCCGCAAGCTCTGCAGCCTTCACATGCTCGGCGGCAAGGCCTTCTCCAACTGGTCCCCGGTCCGCCGAGCCGAAGTAGGCCACCTTCTACACTCCATGCACGACTCCAGCCAGAAATACCCATGAACCTGAGCCAATATAATTGGGATGAAGATTGTTGGACATGTTTTATGATTATGTGAAGAAATATGTCTTGTGATTCCAGAGTGTGATGGGAAAGAATCCGTGTACGAGCAAATACTGACCGTAATACGCAGCGGAATAATAAATAAAAATGCGCAAACCACAATCACAGAAACACCAAGATTTACGTGGAAATCCCTTCAAGATAAAGGAAAAAAAACCACGGGCAAGCCAGAAGAAGATCCACTATAAAAATAAATATCCAAGTCTCAAAGTCCCTTGCCAGAACTTGAGAAACAATCACAAGAGAATAATAGGGATATAAGGATTACGACACCGAAAAATACGGTCTCCTGCGTTACCTCCTTATTTTCTTTCCTTCTCTTCTTCTTCTTCTCTTGTTTTTCTTCTACAGTACCTTCACGTGATTCCTGGAGTGGAAGTCCTCCCACATAGTTAAGCACCAAGCAGCAGCCCTTCCTTCTCTTCCCTAGCAATCCATGCTCCTAGAAAAAGAAATACCTGCTACATGCTTCTCCTCTTTTTCCATAGGGCTGCTCCTTAAAATAGAGAAAACCAAAAAAGGAAGGCGGCTACTCCTTTTATAAAAGAGAGAGAACAAACCCTGGTGGAAAAAGGAGTAGCGCTCCCTTTTGCCCTAAGGGCTGAATAGGTGGGCCATAGGCCCAACAACCTCCCCCTTCAGCCCATAAGGGAGGCTGTCTCATGCTTCTTAGTATAAAATCATGCCGACCAGCTATCGGCATATCTCTTGCCTTTCTTTTGATAAGGTCTTTGTCAACATGTCTGCCCCATTTTCATCTGTGTGAATTTTCTGAAGCTGTAACTGCTTCTCTTCAAACACATTTCAATCCAGTGGTATCTCACATCTATATGCTTTGACTTGAAATGAAAAGTTGGGTTCTTGCACAAGTGGATGGCGCTCTGGCTGTCACAATGTGCCACATAATTTTTCTGTTTCAATCCCAATTCATGTAAGAATTCTTTCATCCACAGCATCTCCTTACAGACTCGGTAGCAGCAATATATTATGCCTCTGTGGTAGAGAGAGCTACACACCTTTGCAATCTGGATTGCCATGACACAGCTCCCCCTGCAAAAGTAAGTATGAAACCTGATGTGGACTTCCTTGTATCAATATCTCTCGCCATATCTGCATCTGTGTAACCAATCAGCACAGCTGGACCACCCCTAAAGCTTAAACAAACTTTGGAGCTTCCTCTGAGATATCTGAAGATCCACTTCACTGCTGCCCAATGCTCTTTCCCTGGATTTGCAAGAAATCTGCTAGCAACACCCACTGCATATGCGATGTCTGGCCTCGTACATACCATCGCATACATCAAACTTCCGACTGCTGAAGCGTAAGGAACCTTCTTCATTTTCTCCTTCTCCTCATCACTTGAAGGACTTTGCTCTGAGCACAACCTGAAGTGACCTGCAAGAGGAGAACCAACTGGCTTTGCATTGATCATACTAAACCTATCCAATACCTTCTCAATGTACTTTTCCTGTGACAACCATATTTTCTTGATTCTTCTATCACGGGAAATCTGCATACCCAGTATTTGCTTTGCTGGTCCCATATCCTTCATTTCAAATAAATTGCTCAACTCCTTCTTCAACCTGTCAATCATAGACATATCTTTCCCAAGAATAAGCATGTCATCAACATAAAGTAGGAGTATGACAAAATCCTCACTAAACCATTTGATATACACACAATGATCTGAAGCCATTCTTTTGTATCCATTTTCAGCCATAAATGAATCAAATTTCTTGTACCACTGCCTTGGAGCTTGCTTCAGCCCATATAAGCTTTTTTTCAATCTGCAGACAAGATTTTCTTTACCTTTGACTTTGAAGCCTTCTGGTTGCTCCATATAGATTTCCTCCTCCAAATCACCATGAAGAAAAGCTGTCTTCACATCTAACTGCTCAACCTCCAAGTCTAGACTAGCAGCAATACCTAGAGCAACACGAATTGAAGACATTTTAACAACAGGAGAAAAAATCTCTTCAAAGTCAATACCTTTCTTTTGACCAAAGCCCTTCACAACCAATCTGGCCTTTACTTTGGTTGAGAACAATGCTGTTGAGTCTTTAACCTGAAAACCCACTTATTCTTTAAAGCCTTCCTTCCTCTTGGTAGTTCCACTAAATCATATGTGTGGTTCTTCTGTAAGGCATCCATTTCTTCCAGCATACCTACTAACCACTCCTTTTTCTGCTCACTTTCAACTGCCTCCTGGTAACATTCTGGTTCACCTGCATCAGTAAGCATTATATATTCATCTGTAGAATACCTTTTGGAAGGTTGACGTTGTCTGATAGATCTTCTCAGCTGAGGCTCTGTAGGAGGTTGCTCCTGATCTCCTTCCTGCTCAACATGTCCTACAGGTGAGTTAATACCTGCTCCTGCACTATTTTCTTGCACATCTCCCCTATCACCCTGATTTACTAGAGGAGTAACTGGATCACAGTCTGTTAATCCTCCTGCAGAAGACTTGACTGACACCTCCTTCTTGAAGTCTTGAAGGGTTTGATCTTCAAAAAATACCACATCTCTGCTTCTGAATACCTTCTGCTTTTCTGGATCCCAAAGTCTATAACCAAACTCATCATGTGAGTAACCAAGCAAAGCACATTCTTTTGTCTTACCATCCAGCTTGGACCTCTCAATGTCTGGAACATGTGCAAATGCACGACAACCAAACACTCTCAAGTGCTTATAAGAGACATCTTTTCCTGACCATACACGCTCTGCAACATCACCATCTAGAGCTGTACATGGTGACAAGTTTATTACATCAACCGCTGTCTTCAATGCCTCATCCCAAAATCTTTTAGGTAACTTGGACTGTGAAAGCATACATCTGATCTTTTCCATGATGGTGCGGTTCATTCTCTCTGCAATTGCATTATGCTGAGGAGTACCAGGAACTGTCATCTCATGTTGAATGCCATGTGATCTGCAATAATTATCAAATAACCCTGTGTACTCACCACCATTATCTGACCTTATACATTTCAGTTTCTTTCCTGTCTCTCTTTCAACTCTGGCATGAAACTCTTTGAAGACATTAATAACCTGATCTTTAGTCTTCAAACCATAGACCCAAACTTTTCTAGAAAAATCATCTATAAAAGTGACAAAATAAAGTGCACCACTGATGCCTGGAACATTAACTGATCCACTAGGAGTTTTTGTCCTCAGAGGACCACAAACATCTGTATAGATACGATCCAAACATGCATTTTTCTAGATAAAGCAGGACTAGCAAAAGAAACTCTATGTTGCTTGCCAACCAAACAATCAACACATGGGTTCAGATGTACACCTTTGAAGTCTGGTAGAACTTCTTCCTTGGAAAGAACTTGCAGCCCCTTCTCACTCATGTGTCCCAGTCGTTTATGCCACAACTCCATGCTGAAGTCGTTCTCTGTAACATTCAACTGTTCACCATAAGCTTTAGCCTGCAACCTGTATAAAGTGTGACATTTCTTCCCACTGGCTACAACAAGTGAACCTTTACTGAGCTTCCATTGCCCTTTATGAAATCTGCTATCAAAATCTTCATCATCAAGTCTTCCAACTGAGATTAAATTTAGCCTCAAGTCAGCTACATGCCTTACATCCTTGAGCACAACTTACAGCCAAGATTGGTCTTCATGTGGATGTCACCCATGCCAATGATATCTGCTGTGCCTTGATTTCCCATCTTGACAACACCAAAATTTTCAGTCTTATATGTAGAAAAAACTCCCTCCGTGGTGTAGCATGATAAGAAGCACCTGTGTCAATCACCCACTCATGATTCTGACACTCACATGAGAAGATACCATCAGAAGTAGACAAAATCAAATAATCATCACTCTGCACAGCTGTGATATTCTCCTTTGACTCTGTATCCTCCACTTCTTTTCCCTTTTTCTTACTCTTCTTAGGCTTCTTACACTGATTCTTGTAGTGCCCTTTCTCACCACAGTTATAGTAAGTAATATCTTTTCTTGACCTTGATTTGCTTCTACCCTTGTATGAATTGTCTCTATTTCTAGACTGACCGTCCTCTATTCTCTGAGACAAGTGCCTGTGAATCAATCTGAGAAGTTGCTAAATTTTTCCTTCTTAACTCCTCATTCAACAAACTGCCTGTTACTTGACTCATGGTGATAACACCGTCTGGTGCAGAATTACTGAGGGAAACTACCAGTGTCTCCCAACTTTCTGGCAATGAACTGAGAAGTAACAATGCCTGCAACTCATCATCAAGAGACATTTTCATAGAGGATAACTGTTATTAATACTCTGCATTTCATTCAAATGCTCAGCAATAGAAGCACCCTCTTTATATTTCAGATTCACTAGTTTTCTGATCAAGAAAGCCTTGTTGCTAGCTGTTTTTCTCTCATATAGACTTTCTAACTTTTTCCAAAGAGAGTTTGCAGAAGTCTCAGTGGAAACATGGTGAAAGACACTATCATCCAACCATTGCCGAATAAAACCGACTGCCTTCCGATCTAACATGATCCAAGCATCGTCTGTCACTGTAGCGGGCTTTGCTTTGACCCCTTCTAAAGGTCCATATAGATCCTTGCAATATAAGAGGTCCTCCATCCTTGGTTTCCATATCATCCAATTGTTTCCGTTCAGACTGATCATGCGGGAAACATTACCGGCCTCCATGCTCGCACACACAAAAAAAATTCACAGGCTCTGATACCAGTTGATGGGAAAGAATCCGTGTACGAGCAAATACTAGCAGACCGTAATACGCAGTGGAATAATAAATAAAAATGCGCAAACCACACAATCACAGAACACCAAGATTTACGTGAAAAATCCCTTCAAGATAAAGGAAAAAAACCATGGGCAAGCCAGAGAAAAGATCCACTATAAAATAATAAATATCCAAGTCTCAAAGTCCCTTGCCAGAACTTGAGAAACAATCACAAGAGAATAATAGGGATATAAGGATTACATCACCGAAAAATACGGTCTCCTGCGTTACCTCCTTATTTTCTTCCCTTCTCTCTTCTTCTTCTCTTGTTTTTCTTCTGCAGCACCTTCACGTGATTCCTGGAGTGGAAGTCCTCCCATGTAGTTAAGCATCAAGCAGCAGCCCTTCCTTCTCTTCTCCTAGCAATCCATGCTCCTAGAAAAAAGAAATACCTGCTACATGCTTCTCCTCTTTTTTCATACGGCTGCTCCTTAAAATAGAGAAAACCAAAAAAGGAAGGCGGCTACTTCTTTTATAAAAGAGAGAGAACAAACCCTGGTGGAAAAAGGAGTAGTGCTCCCTTTTGCCCTAATGGGCTGAATAGGTGGGCCATAGGCCCAACAAGTGGCTGGAGTATAATGAAGATATCAGTCGTCCTATCCTTAAAAAGCACTGCACATTTTGACTGAGTTGCCTGGTTTTGAATTTTGTTAGACAGAACAGCATAAAGAGGCCAAATATCACCTGAAAGATCCAACAACGATGGAATTCTCCAATAGGTTGCAGCAAGCAATCCTGGAGCATTGAGGTTGGCATTTCTCTGGGGATTATTAGTTAAACACAGAAGTGGAGCAGCTAGTTAAGGAGCAGATACAAGAAAGATAAACATCTTGTCTGATGGAAAGCTATTTTGACAATAAGAATGGTTTGTCAATAACAAACAACATTGCCCTAATTTGTCGTCCAGAGCCTAGTGGCCAAGGCTGCCACTGTATTAGCTGGTTGATGATGCTGAGAGGGAGGTGTTGAAAATACATATGGACCAACATATGTAAATGTGTATATTTAATTATCATAATGTTAGTCCAATAATAGGTGATCTAATAAAGTTAATTGGACATTAAGAATTAATTTTTGATATATAGGTAACATGTCTCTAATTTTATGATGGGCTGAATAGAAACATGATTACATAAAGTCAAATGGTCATGCTCCCTGGTTTGAACACGATTTATAGGAAACGTCTCTTCCGAAAGGTCATGGGTATCTTTTCAGTAAAGAGATGCTTATTCAAAAAATCGGAAAGGTCTCGTCTCTTAGAAAGGTCCCTACGAAAGGATAAGTTTTCCTATTTAAGCATTTCTGATAACTCCCATCTTTATCAGAAAAGAAAAATCTTCTGCGATTGTGTTGACAACCGGAAGCACCGTCTCCAACCAAAATCAGCCGAGCATTCGGTTACAGTATTCTTCATTTTTAATAATGGCAGAACAAGGTACGAATTCAGCACTTTCTCAATTATATATTGTGTTTTGATATTATTGACATAAGGATTCTGGGGCATTGGATTCGTATTCGGTTTTCACGAATTCTATCAAGTGGTATCAGAGCCACCTTATGTTGTAATATCAAAATCATTCTTATTTTCTTGTTCATGCCTATCTAAATGAATGAATATATCGTCGAATCATCCTGTTGTTTTATCTTGTTATACTTTGAATGATTCGGCCAAGGTGTCATTAAGTCATAATTGGATAAGATAAACATCATTGATTCATACTATTTGAATCTATTGGATGATTCATACTGATTATGGAATGGAAATGAGGAATGGATAAGGATAATGGATGAGGAATTGGACATAAACATCAATGATTCATACTATTTGAATCTATTATGGATAAATGAGGAATGATACGCCATTAGTCTTCTTATCAAAAAAAAACGATTAAAACGTACCGTTTGAATTCCAGAATGGATCTATTTTTTGGAATAAAATCTTGTTTCCGAGAGTGGAGGCAAAACTTTTTAATGCATGAGAACGTATTTACTTGGAATAAATCACGGCCCTCCATTTCCTCTACATTTAATAAAGGCAGGGGATCTTTCCAAGTTGGGAATAAATGGTGATAGAGAGCACCATGGTATAGCCTTAGCCATAGGTGTAATCGGAAGTCCCAAGACTGATCCCATCCCGGACCATTTCTCTTTTCCCACCGAGAGGGAATGATATATATATATATATATATATATATATATATATATATATATATATATATAGCATATTATTCCTGCCATTCAGAAAATAATTCAAAAAAAAAAAAACATTGAGTTTAATTAAAGTATATCAATTTTTAGAATAGATTGACTGAAGCATCATCTCGCCAAAGTGAGCTCTCATGTGTAGGTTAATTTTTTGAAAAAAATTGAGTAGGTAGTATGTATGTAATTTATGCATTTTCTTAACCGGTCCCAAAGGAAGGTGGGAATTTGGCCAAATTGCATGCATACCTGTGGTAATGAATATGTGATAGTTATAGGGATTATCCATGTGGGCAATAGGTCGGTCCCAAAGGAAGACTATTGCTTGACCGGACTTACTATTAGTATTCGATTACTACACCAAGTTATCGCTTACAAGTTAATATTGGTGTCCAAAGACTAGATATTAATGTTGTGTAGATTTCTTGTGATGGGATTTAAATTAAATTCAATTTTATTTTGGTATGATGTGAGTATAATTTTTTTTGTGTTTTGTTCTTTGTTCAGCTACATTATCTGCTTCTAATATATCTGCTAGCATTAATTCGATTCCTATGCTTAATGGAACCAACTTCAAGGATTGGAAAGAAAATGTCATGATTGTTCTTGGATGTATGGACTTGGACCTTGCATTAAGAACTGAATGCCCTGCTTCTCTTACGGAAACTAGTACTGCTGAAATCAAGCGGGAATATGAGAAATGGGAGCGTTCAAATCGCATGAGTCTAATGATTATCAAAAGAGGCATTCCAGAAGCTTTTCGAGGCACTATGGCCGATATTGATACAGCTAAAGGTTTCCTTGATGAGATTGAAAAACGTTTTGCTAAAAACGATAAGGCGGAAACGAGCACGCTTTTGGCAAGCTTAGTTTCCATGAGGTATACAAGCAAAGGAAACATTCGGGAGTACATTATGGAATTGTCTCACATTGCTTCTAAGCTTAAGGCACTAAAGTTAGAGCTTTCAGAGGACTTGCTCGTTCATTTGGTGCTAATTTCTCTTCCAGCACACTTCAGTCAATTCAAGGTCAGTTACAACTGCCAAAAGGAGAAATGGTCTCTCAATGAGCTCATTTCATTTTGTGTACAAGAGGAGGAGAGATTGAAGCATGAGAAAATCGAGAGTGCTCATTTGGCCACTTCCTCTAAGAGCAAGAAAAGAAAGAAGGATAAAAAGGCTACTGAAGGTCCTTCACAAAAGAAGCAGAAGAAATCTGAGGATGGTTGTTTCTTCTGTAAGAAATCTGGACACATAAAGAAGGATTGTACCAAATACAATGCATGGCGTATAAAGAAAGGTACTTTTCTTACTATGGTTTGTTCTGAAATTAATTTAACTTATGTACCTAGAAACACTTGGTGGTTAGATTCTGGTGCTACTATTCACATAAGTGTTTCTATGCAGGGTTGCCTGAACTACCGAAAGCCAATTGATGCTGAAAGATTCATCTATGTGGGCAATGGAGAATCGGTAGAGGTGGAGGCTATAGGGTCCTTTAGGTTATTACTTAAGACAGGACATTATTTAGAATTGAGAAACACATTTGTTGTACCGTCATTTAGACGAAATTTAATTTCTATTTCTACATTGGACAAATATGGATACTTTTGTTCTTTTGGAAATAATAAAGTTAGTGTTTCTTTAAATTCTACTGTTATTGGTACTGGTTCCTTGTCTACGATAACCTTTATATACTTGACACTATTACTCCATTTAATGAAACTTTGCATGTTTCTTTTAGAGGTACAAAACGTAAATTAGTTAATGAATATTCTGCTTCCTTATGGCACAAGCGATTAGGTCACATCTCTAAAACAAGAATAGAAAGGCTTGTGTCAGAAGGAATTCTAGATTCTATTGATTTCACAGACTTCAATATTTGTGTAAATTGCATTAAAGGGAAACAAACCAACAAAAGGAGATTACTAGCCAATAGAACTTCGGATGTCTTAGATCTCATCCACACAGACATATGCGGACCATTCCCTACAGCTGCTTGGAATGGTCAAACATATTTCATATCGTTTATAGACGATTACTCAAGATTTGGCTATTTGTATCTCATTAAAGATAAGTCCAGTGCATTGGATATGTTCAAAACTTTTAAAGCTGAAGTTGAAAATCAACTTAACAAGAAAATTAAAGCCATTAGATCTGACCGTGGTGGAGAATTCTATGGCAGATATGATGGATCAGGTGAACAACGTCCAGGACCATTTGCCAAATACCTAAAGGAATGCGGTATAGTCCCTCAATACACCATGCCAGGCTCTCCAAACATGAATGGTGTTGCTGAGAGACGAAACCGGACTCTTAAAGATATGGTAAGGAGTATGATAAGTCATTCAACCTTACCAGAGTCACTTTGGGGAGAGGCACTTAAGACTGCAGCCTATATTCTCAACAGAGTACCAACTAAAGCAGCCACTAAGACCCCTTATGAGCTTTGGACGGGTAAGAAACCAAGTTTAAAGCATTTGCATATTTAGGGATGTCCAGCTGAAGCAAGGCCTTATAGGCCAAGTGAAAAGAAAATGGATTCCAGAACCGTAAGCTGCTACTTTATAGGTTACTCTGAACGATCTAGGGGTTTTAAGTTTTATGATCCCACTACCAAAGCAATTTTCGAATCGGGAATAGCAACGTTCTTTGAGGATATAGAGTTTGAGGGAAGAAATCAGGTTAGAGACATTATCTTTGAAGAAGAATCGATTCCGATTCCTACCATTACTTATAACAATGATCAGGATCATGTTATAATTCCTGTCATTGATCAAAGAGTAATTCTGGAACTTCAAGATGATGCAGAAAATCTTCCCAATCAGATTGAAGAAATTGTTCCTAATGAACAATCTCAAGAACAAACTCAACAGCCTCAAGAACAAGTGCCATTAAGGAGATCCACGAGAGATAAGAGAAAGGCAATTTCGGATGATTTTATAGTCTTTCTCCAAGAACATGAGGATATTTTTGACTTGACAGAAGATGATCCTATCAACTTCCGACAAGCTATGGAAAGTTCTAACTCTCAAGAATGGATCAATGCTATGAAAGATGAGATGAAGTCCATGAAAGACAATGACGTTTGGGATCTCGTTTCATTGCCTGACGGAAAGAAACCCATTGGTTGCAAATGGATATTTAAAACCAAGAGGGATTCGAATGGCAATGTAGAGAGGTATAAAACTCGTCTTGTTGCAAAGGGCTTTACTCAAAGGGAAGGTATTGATTTCAAAGAGACTTTCTCTCCAGTTTCAACGAAAGACTCTTTTAGGGTCATCATGGCATTAGTGGCACATTTCAACCTTGAGTTGCATCAGATGGATGTAAAGACAGCGTTTCTCAATGGTGACATTGATGAAACAATTTATATGAAGCAACCAAAGAATTTTGTGTCTGGTGATCCAAAGAAAATGGTTTGCAAACTTAAGAAATCCATCTACGGGCTCAAGCAAGCATCCCGACAATGGTATTACAAATTTCACCAAGTAGTACTCTCATTCGGTTTTGAGATGAATGTGGTTGATGATTGTATATACCATAAGTTCAATGGGAGTAAATTTATTTCTTAGTACTGTATGTCGATGACATTTTACTTGCGAGTAACGATATAGGCTTATTACATGAAACCAAGAGATTTCTGTCAAACAAATTTGAGATGAAAGATCTTGGTGAAGCATCTTTTGTGTTAGGTATACAGATACATCGAGATCGTTCTCGAGGTGTCCTTGGGTTATCACAAAAGAACTATATCGATAAAGTTCTCAAAAGATTCGGCATGCAAAATAGTAAACCTTTGGAAACCCCGGTAGCTAAAGGAGAAAAGTTTAGTCTCAATCAGTGTCCTAAGAATGACCTTGAAGTTCAGGAAATGAAGAAATATCCCTATGCGTCAGCATTAGGAAGTTTGATGTATGCTCAAGTTTGCACTCGTCCCGATTTGGCTTTTATTGTTGGGATGTTAGGCAGATATATGAGTAACCCTGGAATGGATCATTGGAAAGCAGCCAAGAGTGTTATGCGCTACTTACAGAAAACAAAGAACTACATGCTCACATATAGAAGGTCGGATAGTTTAGAGATCATCGGGTACTCCGACTCAGATTTTGCTGGATGCCAAGACAGCAAACGATCCACTTCAGGCTATATATATATGTTGGCTGGAGGGGCTATTTCCTAGAGAAGTGCTAAGCAGACACTCATAGACTCTTCAACTATGGCAGCAGAGTTTATAGCTTGTTATGAGGCATCCAACCATGGGATATGGCTGCAAAACTTTGTCACGGGGCTGCGTATAGTTGAAAGTATTGAAAGGCCACTCAGGATATATTGTGACAATAACTCAGCAGTAATGTATTCCAACAACAATAGAAGTTCGTCTAAGTCAAAGCACATAGACATTAAATTTCTTGTTGTAAAAGAAAGAGTTCAGAGTAAACAAATATGTATAGAACATATAGGTACAGATTTTATGTTGGCCGACCCACTAACTAAAGGACTTACACCCAAGGTCTTTCATAAGCATATTAATCAAATGGGTGTTGTATTATTTAATGATATTTTAGTTTAGTGGGAGTCTGTATTTTATATGACAGTTTCTGCATAAATAAAGATTTCAGTGTTTTATTTACTTTGATTCATATGGAATAAAGTTTGATCTCGTTAAAGAAAAGGATCAGTTGAAAATAGGCATGTTCAGATCACATTACATGTAATTTTCATGCTACACAACCATATTTGATCTATGTCGTTTGATTGTATTAGTGTATGTGACCATTGATGGTCCAGCTACTACCAATGTGAGCGAAGGCTGCTTTGATCCTACACAATAGTTTGAAGTTATGATAATAAAGGTTTTGAGTACTCATAAGGTAGTGCACATTTATCTGGTTACATATGAGGTCCAAGTGGGAGATTGTTGGAAAATACTCATGTGGACCAACATATGTAAATGTGTATATTTAATTATCATAATGTTAGTCCAATAATAGGTGATCTAATAAAGTTAATTGGACATTAAGGATTAATTTTTTTGATATGGAACACAATGTGTAGATACCCGTAACATGTCTCTAATTTGATGATGGGCTGAATAGAAACATGATTACATAAAGTCAAATGGTTATGGTCCCTGGTTTGAACATGATTTATAGGAAACGTCTCTTCCGAAAGGTCATGGGTAT
Organism: Calamus simplicifolius; assembly: GCA_900491605.1. NCBI lineage: Eukaryota > Viridiplantae > Streptophyta > Magnoliopsida > Arecales > Arecaceae > Calamus > Calamus simplicifolius. The sequence continues at coordinate 604,851 of UESW01003987.1, read as the reverse complement.
CTTTTCAGTAAAGAGATGCTTATTCAAAAAATTGGAAAGGTCACGTCTCTTTGGAAAGGTCCCTACGAAAGGATAAGTTTTCCTATTTAAGCATTTCTGATAACTCCCATCTTTATCAGAAAAGAAAAATCTTCTGCGATTGTGTTGACAAACCGGAAGCACCGTCTCTAACCAAAATCAGCCGAGCATTCGGTTACAGTATTCTTCATTTTTAATAATGGCAGAACAAGGTACGAATTCCGCACTTTCTCAATTATATATATGTTTTGATATTATTGACATAAATTCTGGGGCATTGGATTCGTATTCGGTTTTCACGAATTCTATCAGGAGGAAGCCGAACATCTGTGACCAGAGGAATCTTTAATTCATGAAGCACCCTTGGAAGCTGCTACTTTTGAGCAATTTGGACTGAGGGTGGAAAATGAAATTGTAATACTGAAGCTGTGATGGTGTTGAAGACGTCACCATTGGTGCTCGGGGTGCCAGTTTCTTTGCAATAAACCATAGAACAGTCTTAGCGTTTGTCTGAGTAAGAGTAAGCTCAAAACTCATTCAACCAGGAAAGCAGTGATATAAGAATTATTCATTGACCAGTGCAGCTTAATTCAAATGACCAAGAACATTACAGGGATGCGATAATAATAATGTTTGCTCGACTGGTTTGGCTGCAAATGGTAGCAATAGTTTATCATGCTTCAAAAGGGCAAGGGACAGCATATGTGTGATAGCAAAAGGACACCTTATTGCAATAACCTTACCTCAGATCACCTAAATTTCATTCAGTAAGCTCTCCTGAAACTTGGAGCTTCCACACTAGTTTCACCAAATAACCCATTCTCCAGCACCCAATCCTCAATCATCGCCTGAGAGCTCTGCCCCTGTCCGCAGGAACAAGATGCCCGGCCCCAGAGACGACAACATGGCTCAGATTCCCCCACCTCCGCACATACCCGGCCAGCTTCCTTTTGACCTTCCAGATCTTCCTCTCTGCCTTCAGGAAGTCCTCCAGGCCCTCCCACTCCATCTCCTTGATCCAAGCCTCGGTCGACACCACCCCATCTCTCAGATCATATATCCCCTGGTACAGCAGCACCCTGCTCTTCCTCACCAGATATTCCACCATAAACTTCACGCTCTTCATCACATCTTCATGCAGAATACTTGCCACCGCTCCGCTGCATTCCTCCCAAACCACCCCTCCGGCTACACCCAATGCCTTCTGGACCTCATCCTTGTTCAATAGAACACCAACCATTTCGCTTTCATAAGGCTTTTTCTTGGTCAGATCATACAGAGTTGCCAGCCCCGTCACGTTCTCTAGCCAATCCAAGACCTGCCCTCTCGCATCCGATGCCTCCGACCACTTCTCCTCTCGTGTTAATGTGACCGCAGTGCTCTGGAGATCCTCAAGGTAAGCTCTCTGCCTCTCATTGATCAGACCAGTGAAGTATGCCGTCACCGCATGAGTTGCCACTTGCGTCACCGGATGCGTCAGCCCGTTCCCGATGGCGACACCCTTCAAATTTATCTGGCCAGATATCGGCAGCCTGGAATTCTGCTGCAAGATGTAGTATCCGGCGGCCGGGACGTACTTCCCAGCATAGCTCTCGCCGGTGAGGTAAAGTGGGCGGGTCTTGAAAGAGGAATTAGAAGACAGGAAAGATTGGAGAGCGCCCCAGAGGTGTTTGGCGACGGTGGGCTGGTCCCGGGGAATGTCATTGGGGCTGGCGGCGGTGCTGAAGCCGGTGCCGAGGGGACTGTCGATGAAGAGGAGGCCGAAGCGGCGGTTCCAGGCAGCGGGGTTGGAGCGGAGGGTGGGTTCGTCGGTGGCGACGAGCCAGGGGCCGAGCTCGAATAGGTTGCCGAGCATGGAGGAACAGCCAGGGCCGCCCTGGAGCCAGACGAGAAGTGGGGTGTGGGAGAGAGGGGTGAGGGGACGCTGGGCCTCGTAGTAGGCATAGAAGAGGGCGGCGGACGAACGGGAGGTGGTGGCATCGATGGGAAGGTAGCCAGATCTGGTGGGGAGAGCTTCTTGGGGGAAGAGAGAGGTTGAAGTGGCAGGGAGGAAGAGGGAGAGGAAGGAGAGGAGGAAGAGCGTTGACTCCATGGTGGCGACTGCCGTGTGGTTTAGAACGGAGATGAGAGGATATGATTTCCTTTGTTTGGTTTACAGATTGGGTTTTGCCCACCGCAAATGTGGTCCAATCAGAGTCATTCTTATTTGGAAAGAATAGTGTAGCAATCGATAACTCTTTGGCAGCGTTTGGATGCTGGAATAAGGCTGGCCTTATTCAACGAATGGGGGTTCGAGGAAGAGGTTGCGGAATAATTTTAAGGTTAATTCCAAGGTTAATCCTTGGGGCCTGAAACGCAGTTTCTCTGTTCTAACTGTCGGAGCCGCATGGGACCTAGCCCTCCTTCCCCTATTCTATACCAAAATACCAAAAAAAAACATGGCTATTCCAATCAACTCTCTTTATTCCTATTCCTTATTCCATGGTATCCCATGAAATAGCTCATATTCCCACTGCAGCTATTCCAGAGGCACCGATGGAATTAAATTAAATAAATTAAATAAATTATTTATTATATCATTTAAATAAATTAAATAAATTTATTTATAATATAATTTAAAATTAAATAAATTTATTAATTAAAAATAATAAATTAAGTATGTTATTTTTTTCTTTATTAAGTATGTTCTTATATTATTTTATGAATAGTAATTAATTTATTACCTTATTTATTAATAAATAATAATTTATTCAAGTCATTTTAAAAATAAAAATTGATAAACCATTTTTATTGGAAGGGGTATTTTTGAAATTTCAGAAAAATTCTTCATCTATTCCTACTGGAATACATGTTTATTCCCATGTCATCCAAACATCATTTGGAATAACACTGCATTAATTGCACTGTAATAATATGGAATACCAAATTTTGATCCAAACAAAAATATGGAATAACAAAAGGAATAAGCTATTCTTACGAAATTTGTATCCCTATTCTTGTAATAACTTTTTAACATCCAAACGCAGCCTCTGTACAGCCTTCAGCGCAGAAAGAACTGTATTAAAAGCGATAATATGTTCATACATAAATTTATATAAAAAAATTATTCATGAGTTTCATACCATATGTTGTAGCCATATCATCCTCTTTGAACATCCGTAAGCATTGGTCGCCTTTTTCAGCGAGCCCGAAATCTTTTGACGAGCTTCTCACGATCGAGAGACCGCAAAAAGTTTCGAAAACCGAAGATTCTGAGAGGAACCCTCCAACGCTCAAATCAATGCTCTGGGCAACAGCCGTGACCTTGAGAAAGCTCGAAAGAGGGAGAGAGGAGCTTGGAGAAGCACTTTCTGTTTGAGCAAGTATGAGCGTTTAGGAGTGTTGTTGGCCTAGTTTGGCTTACCTCGTCGGGGGTCCCTCTTACCCATTTTATTGATGCTTTAAGTATGTGAGACTTGAGGTGTAACCATATGTCAGCATTATGACAGGGGCAGCATAGTGGGGCTTGCCTCCTTGTGACTTGTTAGAGTTGCATGCCATCCGTCAAGCGTGGAAGGTCGTAATAAAGTTGGTAGGTACTGCTTGGTTTGGACAGATACTGCAGGCTGCTGCGGGGCCTGGGCGGCCGTAATGGCGCTTGCCAGATATGTCTCCCATGTTGCACGTTTGTTATCCTATATGGACAGTGGTGGAGCCAGGCATGTGGGGATAACAAGCAGCAAGTGTGGCCACGTGGCGGCCACAGGTGGTAGTGGGCCACGTGGGGGCCGTTGATGCTAGGGCCGATGCTGGGAGCTGGGTCGATGAGGCCGACGTTGGAGTTGGTACTGGGATCGATGCTGGAGTTGGTGAGGTCGATGATGGAGTCGGTGAGGCCGATGCTGGGGTCGGTACTGGGGCCGATGCTGGAGTCGATGAGGTCAATGCTGAGGTCGGTACTGGGGTCGACGCTGGAGTTGGCACTGAGGCCGACGCTAGAGTCAGGGCGGAGGTAGCCGAATCCGAGAGCAAAGGCCGGGTCCGATACGGGGTCCGGATCAGTCGGATTCGAGGGCAAGATCCGCGGTGGAGCCAGGAGCCGAAGACTAGACTTGGGACGGTCTTGGGGCCGACTCCGGAGACTGAGGCCACCTTGGAAGGCCAGGGCCGAGTCCGAAGATAAGCCATCTTGGAAGGCCGGGGCCGATTCCGGAGACTGAGGCTACCTTGGAAGGTCAGGGCCGACTTCGGAGATCGAGGCCGCCTTGGAAGGCCGGGGCCGAGTTCGGAGATAGGTCGCCTTGGAAGGCCGGGGCTGGCGAGGATGGGCCAACTTTCCAAGGCCAGCGAGGATGGGCCGAGGCCGGCAAGGATGGGCCGACTTGCCGAGGCCGACTGGGACGAGCCAGCCCCAGTGCGATCACTATTGCCCATGGGAGTACACTGGTCCCATCAGATGCCCCCCACACTCCTGAGCTTGTGTGCCTTGCCCCCGCCAAGCGAAAGGAGTGTAGAACTTCTTTATCTTTGCACTTGTCTTTACACGCTTGCTTTGGGCTCTGACCCCTCCCGAGCGAAGGGATCTTCTTCATTTTGCACTGCTTTTGATGATTTTTATCTACCTTGTGTGGACATCTGCATGCTCTTTGGAGCTGTGCATTTGCTTGCTAAAAAAACTTTAAGTAACGTTGGAGGTAAGTTGATTACCTTTGACTGGCTGAGGGCAGCTAGTAATCCTCTCCCGATATGGGGTTTGGAGGTGGATGCTCATCAATTGTAAGTCGGGAGTTGACCTCTCCCGGCTATGAGCTAGTTGGGTCTTTTAATTAGCTGGCTGAGAGTGGCCAGCAGCGTCAACTATGAGCTAGGGAATTGGTCTCTCCCAGCTATGAGCTGACTTTGTTGGTTTTCCTGTAATGCATTCAAACATTAACAAAAAGAAACTTTTTGTCAAAGTATAGTGTACCTAGCTTTTATAGCTTTTTGCCTTTGCATCGTGTTCGATGTCGACGTTGATTAGAGGCTTGAAAGCTTTTTCTTTGAAATCGCATCGGGGGTTTCCTCGGCCGGCCCGAGGTGACCCAAAGCCGCCTGGGCTGTCGGGGTCCTTTTGGAATTACCTCGGGGGTTTCTTCAGTGGGCCTGAGTGGTGAACCGAAGCCGCCTGGGCTATCGGGGTCCTTTTGGAACCACCTCGGGAGTTTCTTCGGCTGGCCTGAGTGGTGACCCGAAGCCGCCTGGGCTATCGGGGTCCGTTTTCTTTGTAACCATCTCGGGGGTTTCTTCGGTCAGCCGGAGTGGTGACCCAAGAGTTGCTAAAGTTATCGAGGTCCTTTTTCTTTGTAATCGCCTCAGGGGTTTCTTCAACCGGCTCGAGTGGTGACTCGAGAGCTGCTGAAGTCGGCAGGGTCCTTTTTCTTTGTAACCGCCTTAAGGGTTTCTTTGGCCAGCCCGAGTGGTGACCCGAGAGCTACTGAAGTCATCAGGGTCCTTTTTCTTTATAACCACCTCAGGGGTTTCTTCGATTGGCCCGAGTGGTGACCCGAGAGTTGCTGAAGTTGTCGGGGTCTTTTTTTTGTAACCGTCTCGGGGGTTTCTTTGGTTGGCCTGAGTGGTGACCCGAGAGCTGCTAAAGTCGTCGGGGCCCTTTTTCTTTATAACCGCCTCGAGGGTTTCTTTAGCCGGTCTGAGTGGTTGTTGGAGAATTGACCTTCAACTTATGAAGTGAGTCAATTGAGAAGGCAAAGTGTTGAAAGCTCTCTCTCTCTCTCTCTTTCTTTCATCAACTAAATGTGTACATCATTGGTAATATCGGCCCCTAGGAAGAAGAGCCTGCCCCCAGGAAATCATCCCAATTGTCTTCTCGGTTTGGGCATTGTCGATGTTGGCCTGCAGGGGTGGAGGTCCCACCGAGCGTGGAGCAGCTGGGTTGGAGGTCCCATCGAGCGTGGAGCAGCTGGGGGCCCCCCTGGATGAACTTTCCAAGGTAGCCTCGCTAAATAAGGTCCTCGATGGCCTACTTCAAGTTGCGGAAATCCTCCATGTTGTGGCCCTAGTTCCCATGAAAATGATAGTACAAGCTCTTGTCACGGGAAACTCCCAGCTTCTGGGGTACAGGGCGATGAAAGTAGGGCTCACCCTCGATCTCCATGAGTATGTAAGATCTGGGGGCAAGGAGAGGGGTGAGATTACCTTCCCTGGAGGCAAGACCTTGACGCTGGTTATCTGGTTTGCATGGGGGCTCATGCTTCATGGGGTGGGGGTTACTTGGCTCTACACGGGCCAATTTCTTGCTGTACCTCTCCTCAGTCTCCCTCCAAGCGGAATCAGCTTCATCCGTGCAGATGTATTTCTATGCACAAGCTCAGAAGATTGGAGTAGGAGCTTGGGGGCTTCTTGTCTAGGGAGTAAGTGAAACAGAAAGTACGGAGTCCTCATTTTAGGGCCAGAGTTGCTACCGCATCATCCAGATGGTAGACATTGAGGGCGACCATTTTGTAACGGGCCATGAAGTCTTTAAGAGACTCTCCTTCTGCCAAACGGAGAACAGGCTATCAGCAACTCAGAGAATCCTTCGGCAAGCATCGAAGTATGCCAGAAAGGTCTTTTCCAGTTGCAGGAAGGAATCAATACTGCGTGGTGGTAAACGGGAGTACCAGGCATGTGCTGCCTTCCTGAGGGTGGCTGGAAAGGCGATGTAGAGGAGGGCATCAGTTGCCTCCTGGACTTGCATGAGAGCTTTGTAGCTATTAAGGTGATCTAGTGGATCCATTGTATCGTCGTATGGATCCAACTGAGGGGGGAAAAACCTTGAAGGGACTGGTTCCTCCATGACACGGCGAGTCAAGGGGGATGGCCGTCGTAGTCCACCTCTGACTGGTTGGTAAAACTTCGGCTGAGCTCCTTCAACCACTGATGGTATTCGTCAAGGCATCTCTCTTCCCGATGGTTGATTCGCTCCCCAATGGACTCCTCCCCTGAGGATCCCGTAGAGGAACGAGGGGAGGGGGGTAACGTCGGTGATGGTGCCCCCATCCAGGTTCCTTCCCAGGTCACCGCCTAGGAGAGGGGCTGCCCGAACAGCGGTTGGGGGACCGTTGCCTCTTGGAAACCTTCCAGCGATGGTGTTTGGGTGAGGCATGATAGCGGTGAGCCTCCCTTTGGATGATCTCCAATGGGTGGATTATTGATGGGCTGAGTAACTGCAACTCCTGGTGGGGGCATCTCTCGCTAATGGAATTGTTGCCCAGATATAGCAACCCAAGAGGGGGAATGAATTGAGTTTTTCAAAAATTAATAAACTAACTAGTAAGTTTGTGCACTTAAATATTTTTGACAAATAAACTAAGTATAGTGCAGTGAAGATAATATGCAAGCAACACAAATAGCACAACTAAACACAAAGATTTATAGTGTTTCAGTGCCAACCCTGCACCTACATCATCCATTCCCCAAGAACCCCTTGAGAATTTCACTATTACCACTAGCCTACCTGGCTAGCAAATTTGTTTACGGGCACAAGCAAGCCTTACACACTAACCTTCCGAGCTAGTCTTCTTATTTACGGGTACAAAGGGACCTTACACACTAGCCTTCCGAGCTAGTCTTCTTATTTACGGGTACAAGGGGACTTTTCACTCTAGCCTTCCGAGCTATTACACTTGTTTCTGGGCATAAGCGAGCCTTACAAGATCAAGCAGAATAATATCAAGTTACTACAAGATGCTCCTAATAAATAAGTAGATAAAACAATGAAATACTTAGCAACTTGAAGAGCTCAACACAAAGTAGCTTCTTTCTTCAATAGCGCAGCAGCAACAATGAAGGTTTCATGGATGCTTTGAATGCTCTTCAAAGAGAATTGTTGGAGCTTTAATCATCACTTTAAGAATCAGCAATGAATGAACTCTGGTGGCTTGAAACAATCAATGCAACACTCCAATACACCTCTTTACAAACAATAAATCTCTCTTTCAAATGATTCTTCTCACAAAGATTTTCAACAAGATTTTTACTCTATTTTTCATACTATTTTTCTTCTCTTTTTCTCTTTCTTTTTCACTCTTTTTCACTTTCTTTTTCTGCTCAAGAATCACTATTCAACACCTCTATTTATAATAAGAAAGAAAATATAGCCATTGCATGACCATTGTAAAATAGAGAAGAGAGAAAGAGAGAGAGCAAAGCTTGGACAACAACACTTGGCAAACTTAGCTAAGGAGTTTGGCCATCCATGGTGAAAATATGATTGCCTAATTCCAGAGATTAGATGCCCAAGTGAAGAAATTTGAAGCCCCAAACAATAAAATAAATGGACTGAAAAATTGGGAAAAGAACCAACCACAAACCGTCCGAGTTCCCATTGAAAAACAACATCCCAAATGCATAAAATAGCAAGCCAGAAAAAAAGTAACATGTCAATCCATAAAATCGACAGCCTACTTTTGAAATCCGGTAAACCAAGAGAAGAATCGACAGCCTACTTTTTGATATCAGGATATTCAAGCAATAGGCCAGCCGAGAGCTTCAAAAATATGGCAGCCCAAATCCAAATCCAGCAAACCAATTTTGGAACACATAAATCTCAGGAAAATCCAAATCGAAGGCTTTGTAAAATTGGCATTCCAATTCCTAAACTAGCAGACCGATTGGAAAAGTTGGCAGCCTAGTTTTTAGACTTGGTATACTAATTTTTGAGCAATAAAAAAACCAAAAAACCAGCAGTCGAACACAACAAAAAATTGGCAGCCCAATTTTTTGAACTAGCAAGCCAATTTTTAACCAAAAACATTTCAAAAAGAGTTTCACCGTGAGCCTCACAAAATTGGTCTACCAATATTGAAAAATTGGTCATCCAACTTTGATGGAAATAAGTGTCATGGAAGAAATGGAAAGCTTCTTAAATTTTGATCGTCCAACACAAAATTCTGGTCATCCAATAAATACTTGAAAAAATAGTTTTAGCAGCCATTTAACTCCAAAAAATTTTCACAATACGTAGAGGCTAAATAAAACTTTATAGAATAAAGATTTGATTGCGAGATTGTAAGAATGATGTGTAAAATAATTAATCCCCGTTCAAGATAATGCAAATATAATTAAACTTGAAAGACATTTTAGTAAGTAAACTATCCACACATAAATTATATAAAAACACATAAAAATCATTTAGTGGTCACGAAATCTAAGTCCCTTGAAAAAATAATTTAATCGCTTCAAACCTTTTGAAAATAATTTAAATTGTCAAGCACATCCATAGAATTAATACATTACCTTTTATTTTACCTTTGCAATTTACCTTGATTTGAAGTAACACCATCTTCTTGATGATTCATCTAAAATTCGTTTAACTTAATCACAAGATCATTAGTATCATAATTATGTGATTTATAGTCATCAAAATCAATATAAGGCCAACAATCTCTTTCTTTTTGATGATGATAAAACCATTAAATATACAACAAAAAATAAGAAATTTCAATCATAACATTTCTTGGTACTTTGAAAGTATAAAACTATGCATGCCAAAATTTAGCATATCGTACCAAAACTCTACATTTTAAGAACACTTAAAATATGATATTCAAAAGATACATTGCATAACTTTTCCTTCGATTTTAAACCTATGCATTATTTTGAAAGACCATGATGTATCCATTTCTCTCTCATGATATGCTATTCTCTTCCTTTGTATGCATTTCTTTTCTATGAATGCCATTCTCTCTCATGAATGAAATGTATGCTATTCTCTTCCCCATGATTGAATTCTCTCTTCCATGATTGAACTATATGCTATATTCTCTTTTCCTTTTTGTCATCAACAAAAAGAGATGAAAGAATGTGCACAATTTTTCTATTTGTCTTTTTTTCAATAGTAATAAGGAGTAGCATAAAGCATAAAAAGATTATTTTTTTAATAATAATCATCATTCATAACTCAATTGATACCGATTAAAAAGTTATGTTAAAACAAGATAGCATGTTCTATAGTTTGATACCAATAAAAAAATACATTCATATCATTGCATTATATAAGAGTTGATACCAATTAAGACATTTAATACTTAATACATTAAACCACTTTCATACATCAAACCACTTATTACAATAAGACATTTAATGCTCAATACATCACAATGCTTAATGTATCAAAATATCTTATTATTCAAATGAATTCATTCTCCCCCTTTCTAATTTAAAAACATGTTAAGATACAATATTTAATAGATACCACAAAAAAAAGTGTTTGAGTTCATATATGCTTACATTCTTCTCCTCCTAAATATTTCAAATTTGATCTATATGCAATAAAAATTTTATGCAAGAAATGATACCAATATCCTATAATCTAAGCATTTTATAAATGTATCATGCTAATCTTAATACATAGACAATTTATAGTAATCACCAAATATCAAATATATATTTCATAAGATATTTTGCATCACTTCTATCAAATCCTTTTCATTTTACACATAAATAATTTATTATAAAACATGATCAAGAAATGATACCATAGATAAAATAGGTATTTAATGATCCAATAAGCACAATAGAATCAAGCAAGGAGTATACAAATCAAATCGATACCATTGGTTGTCGATCATGCTTCTTTAAAGTTTCAAATTAATTGCTAGTATATATGGTTCAATTTCTGAGTACAAAAATATCAAAAAAAATTTGAAGGCTATTGATGCACAGTTTGAGTCTTCAAATAAGGCACTAGCCACACCCTAATGGCAAAATTATCATCAATGATGCTCACTATTATCAAAAGTGTGCATGAGCACATCATGAAGATAAGGGACATTGCGGCTCAGTTAAAATCCCTAGAGAAAGATATTTATATGAAACAATTTGAAGGATTCTCCTCTAGTGATGGTGAGCATTTGGTTTGTAAGCTTAAGAATTCATATATGGATTGAAACAAGCCTCACATCAGTGGTATTTAAAATTTCATGATATGATCTCTTCTTTTGATTTTGTAGAGAATATCATGGATCAATGTATATACTAGAAGATTAATGGAAGCAAAATTTATGTCTTAATCCTATATATGGATGACATTTACTTGCAACCAATGATAAAGAGTTGCTACGTGAAGTGAAATAATTTATCTCCAAGAACTTTGATATGAAAGATAAGAGTGAGGCATCTTATGTCATTGACATTAATATTCATAGGACAAAATCTCGATGCATTTTAAGATTATCTCAAGAAACTTATATTAATAAAGTCTTGAAGAGATTTCGAATAAAAGATTATTCATCAAGTGTTGCACCTATAGTGAAGGATGACAAGTTCACTTTGAATCAGTGCCCTAAAAATGAACTTGAACGGAAATAAATGCACAACATTCCATATGCTTCAGTTATTGGATGCCTAATATATGCTCAAGTTTGCACACGACTTATCATTGCATTTGCAGTAGGAATGTTAAAAAGATATCAGAGTAATCCAGATTTAGACCATTGGATAGCTGCTAAAAAGGTCACGAGGTATCTTCAATGGACCAAGGACTATATGCTCATGTATAGATGAACTGATCATTTAAAGATAGAGGGTTACTCAGATTCGGACTTTCTTGCTGCATTGATTCTCAAAAATTAACATCAGGATTTATATTTATGTTAGCTAGTGGAGCCATATCATGGAGGAATGCAAAGCAGACTTTGACTACTACCTCTATTATGGAAGCAGAGTTCGTTGCTTGTTTTGAGGCTACATCGCACGGTGTATGGTTGAAGAGTTTTATCTCAGGGCTTAGAATTGTTGATTCTATTACTATGCCACTTAAATTATACTGTAACAATTCAGTTGCTGTATTTTTAGCTAAAAACCACAAGAGTGGTAGTCGAAGTAAGCACATCGACATTAAATATTTAGCCATAAGAGAGCGTGTTAAAAAAAAAAATAAAGTGGTCATAAAACATGTTAGCATTGAATTGATGATTGCTGATCATTTGACAAACATGTCAATTAAGAATTTTAATTATCATATGGTATGTATAGGAATTGGTCCCATGATGTAATTTAGTTGCATGGACAATTACTTGTACAATGGAACTCTTATTTAAGTTATTTGTTTATTTCTCATTCGAGTGCACACATTATTATTTGACTTTTGAGAATAACAAAATTTGTTTATTCATTAAGTTATGTTGTCACATTTGGAATAGTGGTAAAGAAATTATATGCATTGTAATCATAGAAGGTAATACTCAATTATAGAGGACCTATTGTTATGATTCATTTGTTTGGTTTCTTTAAGTATTGAGGACTGTGGATTAAAATAAAATATATGAATCAAATGGGAGAATGTAGTATCCTGTAGGTGATGGTCCTATTTTATTTTTATATGGTAATCACTTGCAGATATCTCTCAACCTCTTCGAGATAATTCTCAAAATATCCATCTACTAATTAAGGAAGTGATAACTATATCTCAACTCATCTAAGCCTTTTTCCAACTATATAGGGTGATAACTATATCTCTTTTAAAAATAAAAAAGGGCCTATTTTGATGAAAATAGGTGAGACAAGGGAGTTGGGTTTCTCTATAAATTGAGATCCTTTCCTGAAGGTTTTTCATATCATACGTAAGAAAATCATACAATAGTGATAAAGAGATTAGAGATTGGGTTGCTGATCAAGAGCAAATTCTAAGAGTATATACCATTATTGTGCGATTGCTCATTGATTGAAAGTACTCAATCAAAATCCTCAAGAGGTAGATCATAAACAGATTCAATGGCTAAAGGTAATTCATTGATCCAGTTATTTTATATTTAATCTATACAATATGCTTTTGTAGATTTTAATTCTTACATTTTCTCCTCCATGTTGCCTTCTAGAAACCATTCCACTTCCTGCAAAGTGGAGTAGAGCTCATACAAAGCAAGTGGCAGGCTGCAATGAAACATAAAATGCAAGAAAATAGAAAGAAAGAAATCGACGAGGAGAAGCAAAAGCGTAAGTAGAGAAAGTAGAGGGAAAAAAAAAAGAAAAAAAAAGCTTGAATCCCCTCATTTTTTCCCCCACCAACTCTGAATTCAGTTGCCAGATCCGAGTCTTGGGTTTTAGTTTCTTTTTGCTAACATTACCTATTCATGCCCTTTGCCTTTTTATCTTAGTTTTTGGTTTCCTACTCTGCTGCTTAATGTATTTTTACGCCTAAATGAACAGAATTCTACCCTTCAGACAACTGAATGCAATTTTCTATTATATTCATCATTTTTTTTAAGCTAACCACCGAGTTCCAGCCTCTTGATTTCCATGCTTCCATGCATGCTTCCATGCATGTTTGTTGTTCAATTAAAGGCTCAAGAGAATCTCTAATATTACATTTGGTAGCAGATAATCTATTCAGATTATCGGTAATTTAAATAAGGTCCACTAGATAACTATGTTTGGTAAATATTTTGAATGACAATTTATCTTGTAGTGGTAATATGGATTACCTCATGAGAGCTAATCCAGATTACTTTAGAAGGGATGGTTATCCATATTACCGTGGTAATCTAATAAATTATTATTTTTTGATAAAATTACCCTTTCTTCCCTTGATTGCTCTCTATTAACCTTTTCCTCAATCGACCTGGAACCTCCGTGTTGAAGGTTCCGAGCCAAACCCTCTTCCGCAGAATCCGTTGCAAAATTTCTTTCGATCTGGCATCTTCACTGGCCGCTTCGAATATTATTTATAAATATAAATTTTTTTAAACATTATCATTTGTAAATAATTTTTTAAAATCAATATAATAATATATGAATTTTTAATAAATTTAATTTAGGAGTATTTTAAAAATTTGATGTTATATGCCGGTAATCTATCGCGAGCTTCTAAATACACCCCAGAAATTACTCTTCACACCCCAAATTTTTAAAAATTTTGAAATTACTCTCCACACCCCTCAATTTTCTCTTTGCACTAAAAAAAAAAAAAATTTCTAAACTACCCTTAAAACCCTCCCTCACCAAATTTTTTTCTCTTTACACCTCTCTCTCACACCCCACCCACCCACCCAATACCCTCCTCTCCTCTTCCCTCTTCCCTTCTCCTTCCCCGGCATGGCAGCAGCGGCGGCGAGCAGACATGTGTTGCGGTAAGCGACGGCTACCAAGCGGCAATCGGCGGCGAGTGGGGATGAGGCCACCTAGAGGAGGTCGCATCTTTGCACGACATATCATTTCATCGTAGGGCCTTCGATAGAACCTGAGGAATGGGAGGAATGACTCTCTGTCTCGCTCTCCTTTGCTCACCTGCCTCTCCTTCTTGAAGGACAAGAGCATTGCTATTGGAGACTGTAAGAACGATGGCCTCGGCATCCTCGGATGCTGCTTCTGCTGCTGCTGTGGTGGTGGCTGTTGCTGTTTACGATTTGGTGATGGGAACGAAGAGGGAGTGGAAGGTATGCTCCTGCTAAAGGAGTCCATGCCTCTGCCTCTATTTGATGCATATAAACTTCTTTTTTTTTTTTGAAAAAAAAAAAAGCATGAGGATGGATTGTAATGCTTTCTGGCGTTAAAGAGGAGGACGAATTGGTATACAAATCTGGACATGGATGAAATGGCCACCTCCAATGTGAAAACCAACAAGCACATAAACCTGAAAAAGGAGAGAGAGAGAACAAATTTGAGTTAAAGGAAGAGATTAAAAAAAAAAAAGAAAATAAGTAGAACATCAAACTTTTGTTTGGCCCTCCTTCGGTCTAACAGGGCCGAACAAAGGGCCTTAGACAACTTCTATTCAGCCCAAAAGAACCAAACAAAGGGCCTTTGTTCGGGCCGAACAGTGGTGTGAAGAGAAATTATATGAAGCATAATGGTCATTATCTATTGGGTTAAACTGGGTATTTGTTTTAAAGTGTGGGATGTAGAGAGCAAAAATTATGGTGTATTTAGAAGCTTCTTAATCTGTTTATCATACCAAACACAATAATCAATAATACTATAGCATTACTTCTGTATACCAAACATGGTAATCAATATTACTGATAATCTATCAAGTTATAATCTATCTTATAGGTAATCCACATTACCATTTAGGATTGCTCGGCGATGCACCAAACGCACCCTAAATGAATATATCTGGGCAGAACTATCAGAAGGTAGCGATAGGCTCGAACATGGTTTGGCAGCCAAGGCAATAATTCTTGCTTTTGTTTTCTTTTGCTTATGTTTAGATTTATATCATATTCTCCATCTTTGGAGTTAGCATGATTTCAAACACGTAATGTTGAAATGAAGAGTATTTGATCCCTACATTTGAACATGATTTCAAAAAAGGGGGCAATGGATATGACTTGGTTTAGGGAAGCAATCACTAAGAGCGACTGTCCTATGGTCTATTTTTTAAAAATGGCTTTCAACTTTAATTGGTCAAATTTAAATTAAGAGGTCATCATCATTGGGATTTGGGTCATCACCTCTAAGATCCATGTGAGTGATCTAGTTTCAATGTTGAATAGATTCTAAGAGAGTGTTTAGCATGGAGTGATCCAAAAGAAGGTGATGAAATTATTATATTTAGTTATAGCTCAATAATTTTATGTGGCAGTGGTTTTAAATTATCTCTACCTCTATAATCACTATTTATGAGGTAAGTATTCAACATCACCTTGGACAATAATTTTAATTTAAATTTATAGACCAAAATGCGCTTCATCCCCATAAAAATGCTTGATATTATTTTTAAATTAAATTAATATTATAATATTATATGATAATATATAACTTCAAATATTATAATAATTATAATACTATATAATATATAATATTATAAAACCTATATATAAAATAATATAGTATAAGTTATCATGATACTAGAAAAATATATTAGGGTAGTTATTTTTTTAATGTGAAGAGAGGTTGACTAATTAAGAGTAGTTTTGGTATTTCACAATCGATGACAGGATTTTCATAATATACCAAATATGATAATTTTAAATCACTCAAGATTTTTAATCACTTATAAATATCACACAAAGCCATTGATCTAAGATCACAATGGTGATTATATTACCAAATGTCCCCTTAAGCACATCTTGACTCTAAATAAATTGGGCAAGATATTAGCTTTTATATAACCTTTCCATTTCTATGACATAGCTATATTACTAACACCCATTGCTATAATCACTACTATTATCTTCTATTATCTTCACTGTCATTACTATCATCATCTTACCTACTATCATTAAATTTATATTATTAAAAAGATAAATTAGCTACATTACATATATTCAAATTTTTAAAATTTTAAAAATAAAACAGATATATAATTTTTATTTCCTACTTTCTAAAATAAAAAATGAAAGTGACCCCTAATAACACCTAGGTATTTGATTTTTCTTTTAACACAAAAATTACTATCTACACCAAATTCATCTCAAACCCAAAGTATAATATATAATAAGCATATCAAATCTATACAATTATGACAACATTGAAAATCTCTACAATGTCCAAGCAAAGGTACAAAAATTTAAAAAGAAAATCATCTTTTTTTTTCATCCCAAATTTAATTCACCAAGGGACAAAGTCCCAGCATCTTCTAAATATTGTTTAAGTTCACACAATCTCCATGAAATTTCTATCATGAATTTATATCATACTTCATTTGAAGTCACGACAATGATCGTAATCGTAGTGTGTTATAGGCAGCTTAGAGTTATGTTGCAAGATAATGTGTCTGGCAGCTGGTATGCACATGTTGGAATAGTTCTCATTGGTGAGGTAAGGGGAGTGGGACCTAAAGAAAGAATTGGAAGCGAGGGAGGATAGAGGGGTGAACCAGAGGTGTTCGATGATTGTGCGCTAGTTTAGAGGATAAACAAGACTAAAGCTAGCGCCGAGCAGGTTGTCAAGGAAGAGAAGGCTAAAGCAATGGTTCAAAGCCCAAGTTTAAAGAAGTTAACTATGGAGGAGCTGCTAAGCTAGATGAGGAGGGGGTGTGAGAGACTAGGGTGAGGGGTTGTTAATTTTGTATAATGTATAAGAAATGGCCATATTTGATGGGAAGACCTTCATCGGTAGAAGAAAAAGATAGGATACAGTAGCTATAACTAGAGAGAGGAATAAAGATAGTAATCTAATCGAATCAACAAATAAAATATAGGTTAGATGAATATGGGTTAAATCAAAAATTTGCCAACTTATACTTGATTCGTTTGTCATATTGCACACAAATCTAGATCTAAACCTAATATTTTAATTAAATAAGTAAATTGATCTAACACACCCCCATCTATTAAATAAGTTAAATCAATTTAAATAGATTAATCAAATTAAATGGTTTTAACGAATTAAATTAGCCCAAAATAGGTTAAACATGTTAAATTAAATAGGTTTAGTATATTTTAAATAGGAAAATAAGTGTTAAACAATTTAAATAGGTTAAATCATGATCTGACTCATTTATTTATTAAATGGATTTAAATATATTGAAGGTCTAAATCTAAAATTAACTTATTTGATAAATAGATTTAAATAGATTGGCCTATTTATAATTCAAATCTATTTATAATAAATCCAAACCTGCTTAAAGCATGTTGGTTGCAGGGCAGGTTGATGAATTGGGTCATAAATCGCCACTCTAGAAAGGAAGGAGAGGGGACTCCATGATGGCTATGTAATATAATGACAAGAATGCATGAAAAGTATTTGCCTTTTTATTAGCTAGTTTGGAGGAGCCAAATGACAAAGGCTGAGCCAAGTAGTAGAGCTTGGCGATCTGTTAGAGCCTGGCTGGCTTTTTTATCATAATGGAATTTTCATCGGTCTCTTGCTTATTTGTCTTTTAATTGGAGTTTTTCATTAACCCTCTGTTTATTTTTGTACATGAAAGAAGTGCAAGCTTGATTTCTTTGTAAATTAAGCTTTTTTTGTTAAAAAGAATAATGACGAACTGTTCTTGGTCATAGCCAAACCAAGATCGAATGAAACTATTATCAAATTGAAATTTGGCTGTTAATGAACTACTTTTTCTTTGAGTTCAGCTTTGATGTTAGATTGACTAACAGACAACAATTTAAAGACCATTAACTAGCTACACATATGTATGGTACCATGATTAGAATGCATAAGATCCAGTCTATTTCCTCTTCCTTCTAATGACAGGAGTAGAACCATCAAACTTTCCACTGCTTTCCTTCGTATCAACCATAATGTCCACTAATGTGGCTGATCACACCCTCTAGGCGGCAGCATAACATCTTGCGCAATTTTCGGAGCCGGATGAGTTGATAGCTCGTTTCTGGCGACGGTATCCTCGCCTCGGCCTCTAGCTTCGGCCCCTGGCTTCGGCCTTAGCCTCTACCTTCGGCCTCATCCTCGCTTCGGCCCCTGGCTTCGGCCTCACCCTCGCTTCAGCCCCTGGCTTCGGCTCCGGTCTCTAGCTTCGGCCTCATCCTAGCTTCGGCCCCTGGCTTCGGCCTCGGCCTCTAGCTCCGGCCTCTGGCTTCGACCTTGGCCTCTAGCTTCGGCCTCACCCTAGCTTCGGCCCCTGGCTTCGGCCTTGGCCTCTAGCTTCGGCTTCATCCTCACTTCGGCCCCTGGCTTCGGCCTCGGCCTCTAGCTTCGGCTTCATCTTCGCTTCGGCCCCTGGCTTCGGCCTCGGCCTCTAGCTTCGGCCTCATCCTCGCCTCGGCCCTTGGCTTTGGCCTCGGCCTATGGCTTCGGCCTCAACATTGCACGTTTTCCTAGTATAACGGAGATGGTCTCGAATACCGGACCCAGGGATCTGAGGCACTAACCACCGCATATCTTGCTCATCCATTTTACCGAGATCTCGGGCAATTACCAACACACCCTGTAGTTTCCGATATACGCGACACCCATTCGGCAACGACTCACCTGCCCGCTGTTCATGGAGCTCATCCTAACGAAGCAGATTCGACGGTTACAACGGAACGAGGTAAATTTGACCCCCCGAACAGTTACATAAGAACTTCTAACTCGCAACGAGGGAGGGGGATCTCTATTCTCTGACTGTAAATAAAACTCATATTCTACAAGCCACTGACTTGAGCATCGGAGGGTCCCTACCGGCACCACCAGTCCGAGACATTGTGCAGGTTCCGGAGAAGAAGGTGCTCCCTTTACATTTTCAGCGACTACTTCCGACGATCTGTGAAGATCTCCGCCCATCGGTGCTCATCGTAAGTGGTTTGGCAGCAACAGATTGGCGCGCCAGGTAGTGGAACGCAGCAGACAGACGTTCACCCTCACGCATCTGCAACCCCTCAACTTCTATAAGGAAGACGATGGTGACGACGCGAGCTCAGGAAGCCTCCACCAGCCATGCCGTGGAACGCTTCTCGCAGCTGAACAATCGGAGGCCAACCTCCATGTCCCGCCTCCTGCACCACCATAGGCGAGTCAGTCTGATCGGTTTGACACCTGGCTCATCAAGTACAGGACCTGACGATGGTGGTGCGGGGACTATAGGAACACTACTTTGCCGTCATGCTTCAGCCCCTTCCGCCTCATAAGGAGGGTCATGGAGCTAGTCAATCTCATCGAGGTAGGACTCCACCTATGACCTCTGACCACTCACTCCCTGAACCTCGCCGTCGGGAGACTTCAAAGCGACAGTGGTCTCTCTCCCGCCATTCTGATCGTTCCCACCGGCGGCATGGCAAGAAGGAGCCAAGACGTGTGCACTCCCTGCACCGGCGGTCTTCCCCATCCTCATCTTCTGACTCCTCTAAAGAAGACACCGACAAGAAGGCCGCTCGTCGGACCGAACGGCGGCTCGATGAGTATCATCAGCGATTGGAGGAGCTTAGTCGCCGGATCGCCAACCCTCATAGGATGGACTATGACCACCATCCCCGCTTTCTCACCGCATCATGGAGGAGCCGGTCCCACCTCGGTTCCGTCTTCCCCAGTTGGACCCTTACGATGGCACGACGGACCCCCTAGACCACTTGGAGAGCTATAAGGTTCTCATGCAAGTCCAGGGAGCGATGGATTCTCTCTTGTGCATTCCTTTCCGGCCACACTTCGTAAGGCGGTGCGTGCGTGGTATTCTCGCCTGCCACCACGCAGCAGCAATTCCTTCATATAGCTCGAGCGATCCTTTCTGGCCCACTTTGATGCATGCCAAAAAATCCCTCGAGTGGCTGATAGCTTGTTCGCTGTCTAGCAAATGAGTGGCGAGACTCTGAAGGACTTCGTTGCTCGGTTCAAGGAGGCCGCGCTCGAGGTGTATAACTTGGAGGATTCCGTAGCTACCTTAGCCCTGAAGTGAGGACTTCGTCCTTCCAGATTCGCATATTCCCTGGATAAAAAGCCTTCCGGCTCCTACACCGAGCTGCTAAGCCGGGCATAGAAGTACATTCACGTCGAGGAAGCGGACTCTTCCAGGAGGGAGGCCGACAAAGGTTCTAGCAAGAAACTGACGCCCACAGAGCCTGCTGGAGGACGACCCAAGAGGTATGAGCCTCCTCATCGCTCAGACAACCGGCCTCAGACGCTTGTTACCAAGGAGTAGTTCACTCCCCTCCTTGCTCCAATATCTCACATCTTGTTGGAGATTGAGGAGGAGCCCTACTTTCGACGTCCGCCCCCCATGAAGTCTGGGATCCCCCGTAGCAAGGAGCTCTATTGCCGATATCACAGAGACTATGGCCACGACACTGAAGACTATCGCCTTTTGAAAAAGGCTATTGAAGAGCTTGTCCAGCAGGGTCACTTGGGCAAGTTTGTTCGAAGAGGAAACCCCCCTGCTCTGGGCCCGTTGGTGCCTCCTGCACCTTAGATTGGTGTGGACAACACCTTGACGGAAAACACGATAGCCATGATTTCCTAGGGGGGCAGGCAGTCACTCAAAAAGACGACATGAGGGGTTAGACTCTGTAATTCCTTTCTTTGGGAAGAACTTAGATGGGGTAGTTAACAAGCATGATGATAGCGTCGTCATGTCTATGACAATAGCCAAACATCTTGTAAAGAGAATTTTAATAGATAGTGGAAGTTCCGTGGATGTTTTGAGCTACGAACCCTTTGTTCGGATGAACTTGGCTAACTCTTCTCTTCGACCTGTCACCATGCCTCTGATGGGCTTTACCGAAGATTCTGTGAGCATCGAGGGGGAGATCGCCCTCCCTGTCATAGCTGGGACTCCACCGCATCAGAGTACGGTAGTCATAAATTTCTTGGTGGTCCGGGTCTCGTTGGCTTACAACGCTATCTTGGGAAGGCCTGGCTTGAATTTGCTGGATGTCGTTATCCTCACCAAGAGATTACTGGTGAGATTCCCCACCAATGAAGGGGTCAGAGAAATGAAGGGAGAATAAAGCCCACCACCGCTCTGCTGCCACTTAGCCCCCAACCTGCAGAAGACGGTGTCGGCAGCGGTGCCTGAACCACTCGACCTCTGAGACTTGGAGAGGAGAGGGGAGCCAACTGAGCACCTCCTAGCCTTTCCCTTGGGGGAGGACCCAACGAGGACCGTCCAGATCGGAGCACTGCTTCCAAAAGAGGCACGCGATCGGCTCCTTGCTTTCCTGCGTGCCAACTCCGACATCTTCATATGGTCGTCATCAGATATGCCGGGCATCCCTGAGGAGATAATCACTCATCGGCTCAACCTCAAGCCAGAATGCCGGCCTGTTTGATAGAAGAAGAGGAGCTTTGCTCCGGATAGGCAGAAAGCCATCGATGAGGAAATCCGCAAGCTGGGAGCTGCGGGCCATATCCGGGAAGTTCACTACCCCAACTAGTTGGCTAACGTCATGATGGTCCGCAAGGCCAACGGGAGCTGGAGGATGTGCGTAGACTTCACCGACCTCAACAAAGCATGCCCCAAGGATAGCTTCCCATTGCCTCGGATCGACCAACTAGTGGATGCTACATCCGACCATGAGACCCTTAGCTTCATAGACGCTTTCTCTGGGTATAACCAAATCAGGATGAACCCATCAGATGAGGAAGCTACCTCTTTCATAACCGAGAATGGGCTATACTGCTACAAGGTGATGCCGTTCGGACTGAAGAACGCGGGGGCCACTTACCAAAGGCTAATGAACAAAATCTTTGAGGACCAGATCGGGCACAACATGGAGGTATACGTGGATGACATGTTAACAAAAAGTATCCATGCCACCAGCCATATCACCGACCTAACAGAGACTTCGGTAACCTCTGCCGATACCAGATGAGGTTGAACCCACACAAATGTGCCTTTGGGGTGATGGCCGGCAAATTCTTGGGTTTCATGGTGACCCAACGAGGAATCGAGGTGAACCCTGATAAAGTCCGAGCCATCCTGGACATAAGACCTCCCGCCAACAAGAAGGAAATGCAACGCCTGACAAGAAGGATGGCGGCCTTGAGCCGCTTTCTATCTAGGTCCGCTGAGAGGTGCTTGCCTTTCTTCAAGGCACTCGGCAGAGTCAACGGATTCGAATGGACGAGGGAATGCCATAAGGCCTTCGAGGCATTGGAAGAATTTTTATCCACCCTGCTACTGTTATCCAAGCCAAAGGGTGGAGAAGAACTTCTTCTGTACCTCGCGGCTTCTTCCGAAGCTGTCAGTTCCGTGCTGGTTTGCATGGACACCAGCGGAACATAAAAGCTGGTGTATTACACCAGTAAGGTGCTTCACGATACGGAGACCAGGTATTCGATAATTGAGAAGATCATCTTCACATTGATCATATCCGCCTAGCGCCTCCGGCCCTATTTTCAAGCTCATCCGATCATGGTAGTCACAGACCAACCACTTAAGGTGATTCTCGCTCATCGAGACACTTTGGGCTGACTGGCAAAGTGGGCGCTTAAGCTAGAAGAATTCGACCTATCTTTCCGTCCCCGGTCGGCTATAAAATCTCAGGTCCTGGCAGATTTCTTGATCGAATGCATCTGGAGCGAGGAGCAACCAGAAGACTCCCATGCAAACCCCTCAACTCCTGGGACTGGAGAGGATGAGTGAATCCTTCATGTGGACGGAGCATCAAATTCCCAAGGGAGTGGAGCAGGCCTCATCCTGGCCAACCCAGATGGAGTTGTAACCGAGTGCGCTCTCCGCTTTCTCTTTCCAGCCACCAACAACCAGGCGGAGTATGAGGCCCTACTGTCGGGAATAAGATTGGCCTGGGAGCTCGGGGTGAAGCGCCTTAGAGCATTCACCGACTCCCAGCTAGTTACTGCCCAAATCACTGGAGAATACGAGGCATGGGATCCTACTATGTCCCGTTACTTGAGTATGGTGCAGTCACAAGCCTCTCTCTTAGCCTACTTCAGCGTCAGCTATATTCCTCGGGGGGAGAACGCTAGAGCTGACGCTCTGTCCCGACTCGCTACCTCAATCGATGGGACATTGGAAAGAACCTACGTGGAGCATCTGGAAGTCCCAAGCATCGAAGCCACGGATGAGATCCTACTGGTCGAGTAAGAGCCTTCATGGATGGACGCTTATATCCAGTACCTAACTAACGGCGCCCTTCCCGAGGGCTCGACTGAGGCTAGGCTGCTCAAGAGGCAAGCCCCGAAGTTTTTGATGATGGACAGAAAGCTCTACCAAAGATTGTTCTCGTACCTGGTCCTCAAATGCGTTGGCCCCACGGAAGCATACTACATCCTGTGAGAAATACATGAAGGCATATGCGGAAGTCATCTGGGGGGCAGAACTCTGGCGTACAAAGCCTTGCGACAAGGATACTACTGGCTAACAATGAGGCAGGATGCGTCCGAGCTCGTCAAGAGGTGTAACAGTTGCCAACGCCATGCCAACGTCCAACGCCAATCGACATCTCAGCTAACCCCCCTCGCTGCACCTTGGCCCTTCGCCCAGTAGGGTATGGACATCCTGGGACCATTCCCTCCAGCTTCCGGTCAGCGCAAATTCCTACTAGTAGCCATCGACCATTTCATCAAGTGGATCGAGGCCGAGGCACTCGCCAAGATTACCGAGGGCAAGGTGAGATCCTTCTTTTGGAAATCTATAATATGCCGGTTTGGGCTGCCGAATACTCTCATCACTGACAACGACCGGCAGTTTGCCAACACGGCCTTTCGGAAGTACTGCACCGAGCTAGGCAATCATCAGCGGTTCACCTCTATGGGGCATCCCCAGACCAACGATGTGGCCGAGGTGACCAACTGCATTATCCTTTAAGGACTTAAAGCCCGGCTAGATGACTGCAAAGGATGATGGGTGGAAGAACTCCCCAGTGTGCTATGGGCCTACCACACAACGCTGCGGACCCCCACCGGAGAGACTCCTTTCAGCCTGGTCTTCGGGTCCGAAGCTGTCATTCTCGTGGAGATAGGTGTCCCGAGCCCCCGTACGGAGTTGTACAGCGAGAGGGACAATCCAAATCAGCTGCGGACCGACCTTGACCTAGTAGAAGAACTACGGGACCGAGCGCGGCTCCGGATGGCGGCCTTCCATCAGCGGGCGGCCAGATACTATAATGCCCGAGTATGAATCAAGACGTTCCACCCCGGAGACCTAGTCCTTCGACGAGCTAAAATATCAAAGCCGATGAAAGGAGGCAAGCTAGCACAAAGATGGGAAGGACCCTATCGAGTCGCGGAGGTGCTTCATCACGGAGCGTACAAAGTTGAGGAGCTAGACGGGAAGCCTCTCCCTCGCACGTGGAACGCAGACAACCTACGTCGGTATTATCAGTAGTTTGTTAATTTCTTTAGCTTGAACTTGCCTACTGGAGTACTATTTAGAATATTCTCATTGACATGTTTTTGAGTGATCCTGCTACTCCTTCTAAGCCCGAGGCTCTGCATTGGCACTCTAAGCCTGGCTCTGCGTCGGCACTCTAAGCCCGAGGCTCCGTGTCGGCACTCTAAGCCCGGCTCCGCATCGGCACTCTAAGCCTGAGACTCCGCGTCAGCACTATAAGCCCGGCTCCGCATCGGCACTCTAAGCCCGAGTCTCCCCTCGGCATTCAAGCCCGGCCCCGCGTCAGCACTCTAAGCCCAAGTCTTCCCTCGGTATTCAAGCCCGGCTCCACGTCGGTACTCTAAGCCCAAGTCTCCCCTCGGCACTCAAGCCCGACTCTGCGTCAGCACTCTAAGCCCGAGTCTCCCCTCGGCATTCAAGCCCGAATCTCCCCTCGGCACTCAAGCCTGGCTCCGCATCGGCGCCTTAGCTCGACTTCGCATCGGTGCCTTAGCTCGACCCCGCGTCGGCACTCTAAGCCCGGCTCCGCATCGGCACTCTAAGCCCGGCTCTGCGTCGGCACTCTAAGCCTGAGTCTCCCCTTGGCATTCAAGCCCGGCCCTGCATCGGCACTCTAAGCCCGAGTCTCCCCTCGGCATTCAAGCCTGGCTCCACATCGGCACTCTAAGCCCGAGTCTCCCCTCGGCATTCAAGCCCAAATCTCCCCTCAGCACTCAAGCCCGGCTCCGCGTCGATGCCTTAGCTTGAGTTCGCATCGGCGCCTTAGCTCGAGTTCACATTGGTGCCTTAGCTCGATCTCGCATCAGTACCTTAACTCGACTCCGCATTGGCACCTTAGCTCGACTCCGCGTTGGCACCTTAGCTCGACTCCGCGTCGGCCCTTTAGCTCAACTCCGCATTGGTGCCTTGGCTTAACCTCGCGTCGACTTCTTAAGACCCACTCCGCATCGGCGCCTTGGCTTGACTCCGCGTCGGTACCTTAGCTCGACTCCGCGTCGGTACCTTAGCTCGACTCCACGTCGGTGATCAAATCCGACCTCGTATCGATAGCCCCTTAATCGACTTCACGTCGGTACTACCCTCCGGTGTCGATAGCCTACGGCGCGAGGTCATTTGGCAAGACCACCAGGTCACACAAGTACGGTTATTAGCCATGACTGCCTACGGCCTTGATAGCGGCCACTATGGCTTATTCATATCCAATCATTGATAATTGGTTACGATGCAAATCAAAATGAGAATTGAGCAAGAAATTTGTATTGTTAATAAAAGTTACAAAACTGCCGATCAAATCGGACTTGATGCAATATGAAGCAAACAAAAGAAACTAAGGTTAGCCGGAGCTAAGTCGTCATCTTCGGGAACTTCGTCCGGCTCCAGCTCTTCAATTCCTTCGAGGCCGTAGAGTCTGCGTATTTTCTCCTTGCAGTCTTGAAAGCCGCCATCGTATGCAATTGCAGTTGTCTCCGCCAGCTCCTTACTGAAGGCTTTGGACTTCCTAAAATCCTCTACGGCCTCGATGACTTTCTTCTCAGCCTCGCGGCCTTCTCCTTAGCCTTGGTGGCCTTCTTCTCGGCCTCGTCAGCCTTCCTCTCGGCCTCGGTCACCGCCGCCTTCAGATGTGCGGCCTCGGCGTCTCGTTGGCTAGCGAATTCCTTGGCGTTCTTGACCCTCTCCTTGGCCACTCTAATCTCAATGGTGGCAGAGTGCAGCCGGTGCTGTAGCAAGTAAATTTCCGTTCAACGGCTTTCTGCTTCTCTTCGGCCACCCTTTGCTTTTCCTCTGCCACATGAGCATTGTCAAGCTCATTGGCCACCTGGCGCTGAGCCACTTTGAGCGCCTCCTCCACCTTCTCAACCCAGGCCAGGATACGAAGTTGGGCAGCCTCGGCTTCGGCTTCAGCTTTTTGTGCCCATGCCGTCTCCGCCCGGGCCTCCTTCAGGACTGCCTCGGCCCTCTCCGCTCTAGCCTGAATCTCTCGAATTTCCTCCACAGATTGATCGAGAGCGGCCTCGACCTGGGACCAATGGCCCCTCATGGCGGTCATAGAATTCAATGCCTAATCGGATTGCTTAGGTTAGATAAAGAAACAGTCACAAAAGTTTTGACAATGGAACAATACTTACCCAAAGATGCGCCACTGACACCTCCCGGAAGAAGGTAGATCTCCCTTGGTGTTGAAGGAACCCTTGCAGCTCGAGCACTGAAGCCTGGACCAATGTCCGCTCGGCCCAATGGCTATGGCACGTCATAATTGATTGAAATGAGGGATCGATGCCATCCCCCTCCGCTGGCCTCATGGCTACAGGTGAGGACTCAGCCCCCGACCCTGCCTCCTTTGGTGCCTTTACTGGTGGAGACGCCTCTGTCACTGCCCCTTCGGGAGATAAGGCGGCTCCTGGAGTCGGCCTTGTAGCCGAGTTGGCCGGTTCCGCTTCGGTGGCCATGTGCCATGGTGACGGCTCTTTAGTCCCCTTCTCTGGAGACGTATCGATTACATCAATAGGAGACGGATGCGGCACTGGAAAGGGCAAATGAGGTAGATCTCTTTCCCCCACCTCGTTCTGCCCTGACACCTCTCCAGCCTCGGCCCTTACCACCTCGCTTCCTAGGGCTCTGCCAGCTTCGGCCCTTTCCGCCTCGCTCCCATTAGAGGCCTCTATGACCTTTGTGTTGGCCCAGATGACAACCCAAGAGGGGGGGGTGAATTGGGTTCTTTAAAAAATTTAAACCTTTTAAAATATTTGTTTGCTTAGTGTGAGTGAAAGTGAATGCAGATGCAAAAATAAAATACAATCAATAAGATAGAGATAGAGATAGAGATAAAGGAGACACGGCAAACACAAAGATTTTATAGTGGTTCGGTATATCCAACACCTACGTCCACTCCCAAGATTCACTTGGGTCCACACTATAATCTTCCTTGATTACAGCTGAGTTGTTTTACAAGCTCACAACTCAAACTTGTTGTTTTCCCGGGATCACAACGAACCCAGCTGGTTTTCCGGGCTCACTAGCACAAAAACCCTAACACAAGCTATACCAAGCTTGTACCGAGGTAAGACTACCTCCACTAGTTCAATCCCCCATATTGAACTAGATACAAACAAAAGAAATAATTTTTCAAATACACAGCTCCTTAATGAGCAGATAATCAATAAAAGAACAAAGTTTAGAAAAGCCTGATTTGTAGTAGGTTGGCTTTTGAGCTTTTTTCTTTTCTTCTTTTCTTCTTCTCCTTGCTGGATTGAATCAAGCCTCAGCTCCGATTCTTCACAGTTAAAGCAGTTGAGAAGGATTGAAAAGCAAGAAACTGATCCTCTTTCCCCAATTTAGGAAATCCACCAAAACTTTGATTTGAATTCCTTGGATTTCTCTTGAGCTTTTTGGAGTGGAGTGGATTTGAGCTAGAAGGTTTTTCTCTTGAGATTTAGGCTCTCTCTTTTTGGATTTTTGAATGGGATTTCTTCTTTGTTTTTCTGTTTTCCATTTTTCCCTTTCTTCTGTTCTCTCTTTTTGAATGATAGTCTTCCCTTTTTATAGATTTCTTTCAAGGCATTTTTGGAAGAAAACTATCCGTTGGAGTGTACCTTGTAACAAAATATATCCGTTAGAAATAAAGTAAAATAGAAATATTACCGTTAGAGCTGATCTGGTAATTTGATTTTTTGTTCCAGGTGGGTTGGAGTCGACTCTAACTTTTCTGGAGTCAGCTCTAACTCGAAACACTTTAATCCGTTATTTCTAGAGTCGTCTCTAACTTTTCTGGGGTCGACAAGAAACTTTTCTGGAGTCGACTCTAACAGACCCGGAGTCGACTCTAAGTCGGGGCCAAAAAATCAACGTTCTGTTCCTTCTGTGAGAGTCGGCTCTAATAGTCTCGGAGTCGACTCTAACTTCTATGCCAGATTCTGGAGTCGGCTCTGTGATTCTCGGAGTCGACTCTAATGTCTGCAATCTTACCTAGACATTAGATTCGATCCAGAACATGATTTAACTCCTGATTTTGATCATTCAATTGACTTATAATCTGAAAAACTTAATCAAAATCATTAGAGCCTTCAATTGTTATACTCAAGTAGTTTTGTTAATCATCAAAATCATCAATTGGGTCAACAATCTCCCCCTTTTTGATGATAACAAAAACTTTGAGTATATGCATTCAAAAAATTCATTCGAACTAAAGATTATAGTCATTTTAAAGCTTAAAACATTTTTAATAAAGGATTTGATGCCAATATTCAAAGTGAACTTTTAATATTATGCATAAGTTCTATATAAGCCATCAATTATGAACATTTAAACTAAATGTGCAAAAAATTGCAATTAAGCTTATTGTTAAGCTCCCCCTGCATTGAATAGCTCCCCCTATATATAAAAATCAAATTTTAATTGAACTGATCAAAATTTAAAACTCGTTCTTTTTTGCATAAACAATCATTTCTCCCCCTTTCTTTCTTTCTTTTTGCATATTCAACCATCTCTCATTAAAATTTAAGTCTTCTTTTTTTTTTTGCATATTCAACCATCTCTCCCCCTTTTTTGTTATCAGCAATAAGGAGAGTATTAGATAAAGAAAGTTATTAGAGAAAAATTGTAGGTTCAATAAGACATAGGGATTCAAGCAGTCAATCATAGACAGATTTGAAAATGTGTAATTGCATTACATAAGTAAGAAACATTGCATAAGTTGATTCATGTACATTCCAAAATGAAATACATTAGATACTCAAAAATTCCTAAATACAAACTATCAAAATCAAAGTCAGATATGTTTGAATACAATTTTCTTCAAATGACCTATGATTTCCATTACATCATCTTTTTGAGATTTCTTAAAATTTTCAAGACAAGCTTCAATCTGTGAGACTGCAAGGTCAATGTCCTTCTTTAGTTGACCAGTTGCATGAACATAAGATCCCGAGCCATCAGCAATGCCTTCCATCCTTTCAAAGATTTTGTGAAGTTAGCATCAAAGGATTCAACAGAATTGCTTATGGAAAGGAAATCATGTCAAGTCTCGAGTTAAGTTCTTCTTTTAGCTTATTGAAGTCTTCTTTTAATTGATTAATCTCGTGAGATCTCTGACTGTCATATTCAGCAAGCAAGGCTCTCAACTGACCAATCTGCTCATCAGAGAATCTCCCAGAAGCAGTAACAGACTGATGTGGAGGAGAGGGAACTGTGCTCGGTCCGGCTTCTGAAGGTCCAGCAGTAGATGGTCCCGCAATAAATGGATCAGGGACTGATGGTCCCGCAGTGGATGGTCCAGGGATATCTTCTACTCTGGTCTCTTCAGCTCTATCTCTCTCAGCTCTTTCTTCCCATCCTCCTTTCATCCATATACCATTTAATTTCTTGAAGCCCATCCGATGAATAGTAGAAATACTATAATAGTCAGTGTGCCTTAATTTTCTTAGGGGTTCATTTTCCATAATAAGCACACTTGGCTTCTAAAGATTAATGTAAGAACCATACCATAAGTCAGTGTAGATCTTTTTTTTGTAGCAGCCTCTGCCATATAACCAATCATCATGCTAGCTAGATTGACTGGCTTTCCAGTTATTATACAATCCATCAAAAGAATGTCTCGCT
>UESW01003987.1:429954-571627 GCA_900491605.1 Calamus simplicifolius | reverse complement strand
TCTCTTAATCCATAGGATTTGAGCACAGCAACTTCCAGCTGCAACATATTCTGCTTCAGCAGTAGATAATGCAACCGAATTTTGCTTTTTACTAAACCATGAGATTAAGTTACTTCCTAAAAATTGGCATGCACCACTTGTGCTTTTTCTATCTAACTTACATCCAGCATAATCAGAATCAGAATAAGCAATTAGATTTAATGTTGAGTCTCTAGAATACCATAAACCTACATTTTTTGTTCACTAAGGTATCTAAGAATTCTTTTAACAGCAATTAAATGTAATTCTTTAGGTTCAGACTGAAATCTAGCACATAAGCAAACAGCAAACATTATGTCTGGTCTACTTGCAGTTAAGTAAAGTAGGGATCCGATTATACCTCGATAATATTTTTGATCAACCTTCTTACCTTCTTCATCTTTGTCCAGCTTGCATGAAGGACTCATTGGTGTTCCGAGGGGTTTGATTGATTCCATACCAAACTTCTTTAGAATTTCTCTTGTGTACTTTGTTTGGTTGATAAAGATTCCCTCTTTGCTTTGTTTGATTTGGAGTCCAAGGAAGAAATTGAGTTCTCCCATCATGCTCATTTCAAATTCTCCCTGCATTAACTTAGCAAACTCTTGACATAGAAGATTGTTAGTAGCACCAAATACAATGTCATCAACATAAATTTGAACTACAAGTAAATCTTTATCTTTTCTTTTCAAAAACAATGTTTTATCAATATTTCCTCTTGTAAAATCATTTTCAATCAAAAACTTACTTAGTGTATCATACCAAGCTCTAGGTGCTTGTTTCAAACCATATAATGCTTTGTGCAATTTAAAAACGTGATTTAAAAATTTATGATCTTCAAAACCTGGTGGCTGTTCTACATATACTTCTTCATTTATAAATCCATTTAGAAAAGCACTTTTTACATCCATTTGAAATAAGTTAAAATTCATGTGACATGCAAATGCAAGTAATAGTCTAATGGCTTCTAATCTAGCTACTGGTGCAAAGGTTTCATCAAAATCAATATCTTCTTCTTGATTATATCCTTTTGCAACTAATCTAGCTTTGTTTCTAATTACTATGCCATTTTCATCTAGTTTATTTCTAAATATCCATTTTGATCCTATAACAGAATGATTTTTAGGTCTTTCTACTAATGTCCATACATTTTTCTAGTGAATTGGTTTAATTCTTCTTGCATAGCTAACATCCAATTATTATCTTTTTCAGCTTCTTCAATAGTTTTAGGTTCAATTTATAATACGAATGCAAGATGATTACTAATATTTCTCATAGATAATCTAGTTCTTATTCCTTGAGATGGATCACTTATAATTAATTCCTTAGGGTGACTATAAGCATATCTCCAATCCCTAGGAAGGTCCATATCATTATGATTAGTGTTAGTATCATCATCCTTAGGTGAATCATTATCTTTAGCATCTTGCTCATGATCTGAAGATACATCAATATTTAATTTTTCAAGATCTTTCTCAATTATGTTTGTATCTCCTTCATCATCAAATTTTTCGGAACGAGTTGCTAAAGATTCATCAAAAACTACATGAATGGATTCTTCAACAATTAAACTTCCTTTATTGAACACTCTATATGCTTTACTAGTTGTTGAATAACCTAAGAATATTCCTTCATCAGATTTTGCATCAAATTTAACTAAGTTATTTTTACCATTATTATGAATAAAATATTTACAACCAAATGCATGAAAATATTTAATGTTGGGTTTTCTATCATGCCATAATTCATAAGGTGTTTTCTTTAAAATAGGCCTTATTAATGCTCTATTTAGGATGTAACATGCTGTGTTAATAGCTTCCGCCTAAAAGTATTTCGGGAGTTTACTTTCACATAGCATGGTACGGGCCATGTCTTCTAGAGTACTATTTTTTCTTTCAACTACTCCATTTTGTTGAGGGGTTCTTGGTGCAGAAAAATTATGATTAATACCATTTTCATTGCAAAAACTTTCAAATAAATGATTTTCAAATTCAGTTCCATGATCACTTCTTAGAGACACTATGGTAGTGTTTTTCTCATTTGTGACTTTCTTGAAGAATTTCAGGAATATCGAGAAAGTCTCATCTTTGTGAGCTAAAAATATTACCCAAGTGAATCTAGAGTAATCATCTACTATCATAAGACCATATTTCTTTCCTCCTAGACTTGTGGTTCTAGTTGGTCCAAAAAGGTCCATGTGAAGTAGCTCTAATGGCCTAAAAGTTGAAACAACATTTTTAGATTTGAAAGAACTTCTCGTTTGTTTTTCAAACTGACAAGCATCACATATTTTATTATTTTCAAAATCTATTTTAGGTAGCCCTTTTACTAAATCCATTCTAATTAGTTTTGAAATCAGGTGTGTGCTTGCGTGACCTAATCTTCGATGCCACAACCAACCAATCTCATTCATATTAGCATTATTAGCAACTAAGCAATGATTATTAGTAGACAAATTATCTAAGTCAATCAAGTATACATTGCCATTTCTATTTCCAATAAAAACAATGCTATTATCAATGGTATTAGCTACTGTGCATATAGAAGATTCAAATGATACTTTAAAACCTTTGTCACATAATTGGCTTATACTAATTAAGTTATACTTTAAACCATCAACATAAAGTATATTTTCAATATATGTGGAGGGAGTTATTTGAATGTTACCAAATCCCAAGATTTGGCCTTTGCCATTGTCGCCAAATGTAACAACTCCTCATTTCTTTTCTTCAAGGGTGATGAATTCTTCTTTGTCACCCGTCATATGTCTTGAGCAGCCACTATCAAGATACCACTTTCTCTTTGATCTCTTGGCCACAAGATATTCTTGCAATGAAATCAAACTTTATGTTTAGGTACCTAAGCTTTCTTGGGTCCTTCATGGTTAGTAGCAACAAATATTGTTCCTTTCAGAACCCATATTTTCTTTCCTTTAATATTCAAGTTTTTATTAGGTTTTAGAATTTTACATTCATAAGATTTATGTCCTTTTTGATTATATTTAAAGCATGTAAAATTACTTTGGCCAGCACGCACAAAAATATTTTTCAGTGATTTTTGTTTTCTTAAAGTGTTATACCCTAATCTGGCTTTGTCAAAAACTACTTTTTGACTATTTAATAACATATCCAATTTAGTTGAGCTTAAGGTAAACTTATCAACTATGTTCTTATATTTTTCAACCTCTTTTCTTAGTTTATCATTTTCATTGGAAATTAATTCTTTTTCTTTTACCAAAATTTCATTTTCAGATTTAAGTTTCTTAACTTCATTATTAAGATCTTCCTTTTCTTTAATGAAAATTGAATTTTCATTTTTCAAAAGCTTGTATTTCTTTTTTAAAACCTTAAAATCGCCGACAAGTTCATTAAAAGCATCAAATAATTCATCAAATGCAAACTCATCGTAAGGGTTATCGGAACTTACCTCATCGTTGTCGTCCGCCATAAAACATACGTTTGCGACTTTCTTTTGTTCTTCTTCTTCGGAAGAAGATTCTTCGCTATCACTCCAAGTCGCCACATAAGCCTTCTTTTTCTTTTTGTAGGCTTTCTTTAATTTAGGACATTCATTCCTAAAGTGCCCCGGTTTGTTACACTCATAGCAAGTCAAGGGGTCTTTCTCTTTTTCTTTGTCCTTGTCCTTGTTCTTATCCTTTTCTCCTTCCCACTTTGCTTCAAATTTCTTCTTGTGGAAGGGTTTCTTTCTCCTCATGAATCTTTTAAACTTTTTAGCTAAGAGAGCAGTCTCTTCATCATCATCATCATCATCATCACTGCTGCTCTCTTTTTCTTTTGCAGCTTTGAGGGCAATCACTTTCTTCTTCTTTGTGTCCTCCTCTACATGCTGCTTCATTGTCAGCTCATGGGTCATAAGTGATCCTAGAAGCTCCTCTAAGGGTAGAGTGTTGAGGTCCTTTGCTTCTTGGATTGCTGTCATTTTTGCTTCCCATGATCTTGGTAGTGACCTAAGAATTTTTCGAACAAGTTCTGAGTTAGTATATGTTTTACCAAGACTTTTTAAACCATTTACAATATCTGTAAATCTAGTATACATGCATGCAATGGTTTCAGATTGTTCCATGCTAAACAACTTATATTTATGAACAAGAATATTAATTTTAGATTCTTTTACTTGGTTGGTACCCTCATGGGTAACCTCTAATCTATCCCAAATCTCCTTTGCGGAATTACAAGTGGAGATTCTATTAAATTCATTAGCGTCTAAGGAGCAATATAAGACATTCATGGCCTTAGCATTAAGCTGTGCCATTTTCCTATCATTATCATTCCAGTCCCTTTCGGGCTTAGGAACAATAGTGCCATCAATAACATGTGTGGGTGTACTAGGTCCATTAATTATAACACCCATAGTTCATAGTCAGAAGCTTGAATGAATATCCTCATTCTAGCTTTCCAATATGAATAATTTGAACCATTAAACAGTGGAGGTCTATTCGTAGAATGACCTTCAGCAAATGATCCAACTTGAGTTGCCATTTGGATCTTTAGCTCTTGATCGTGTGATCAAAATCTAATGAGCACAAGCTCTGATACCAATTGTTGGCCCAGATGATAACCCAAGAGGGGGGGGGGTGAATTGGGTTCTTTAAAAAATTTAAACCTTTTAAAATATTTGTTTGCTTAGTGTCAGTGAAAGTGAATGCAGATGCAAAAACAAAATACAATCAATAAGATAGAGATAGAGATAGAGATAAAGGAGACACGGCAAACACAAAGATTTTATAGTGGTTCGGTGTATCCAACACCTACGTCCACTCCCAAGATTCACTTGGGTCCACACTATAATCTTCCTTGATTACAGCTGAGTTGTTTTACAAGCTCACAACTCAAACTTGTTGTTTTCCCGGGATCACAACGAACCCAGCTAGTTTTCCGGGCTCACCAGCACAAAAACCCTAACACAAGCTATACCAAGCTTGTACCGAGGTAAGACTACCTCCACTAGTTCAATCCCCCAGATTGAACTAGATACAAACAAAAGAAATAATGTTTTTCAAATACACAGCTCCTTAATGAGCAGATAATCAAATAAAAGAACAAAGTTTAGAAAAGCCTGATTTGTAGTAGGTTGGCTTTTGAGCTTTTCTTCTTTTCTTCTTCTCCTTGCTGGATTGAATCAAGCCTCAGCTCCGATTCTTCACAGTTGAAGCAGTTGAGAAGGATTGAAAAGCAAGAAACTGATCCTCTTTCTCCAATTTGGGAAATCCACCAAAACTTTGATTTGATTGCCTTGGATTCCTCTTGAGCTTTTTGGAGTGGAGTGGATTTGAGCTAGAAGGTTTTTCTCTTGAGATTTAGGCTCTCTCTTTTCGGATTTTTGAATGGGATTTCTTCTTTGTTTTTCTGTTTTTCCGTTTTTCCCTTTCTTCCGTTCTCTCTTTTTGAATGATAGTCTTCCCTTTTATAGATTTCTTTCAAAGCATTTTTGGAAGAAAACTATCCGTTGGAGTGTACCTTGTAACAAAATATATCCGTTAGAAATAAAGTAAAATAGAAATATTACCGTTAGAGCTGATCTGGCAATTTGATTTTTCGTTCCAGGTGGGTTGGAGTCGACTCTAACTTTTTTGGAGTCGGCTCTAACTCGAAACACTTTAATCCATTATTTCTGGAGTCGTCTCTGACTTTTCTGGGGTCGACAAGAAACTTTTCTGGAGTCGACTCTAACAGACCCGGAGTCGACTCTAAGTCGGGGCCAAAAAAATCAACGTTCTGTTCCTTCTGTGAGAGTCGGCTCTAATAGTCTCGGAGTCGACTCTAACTTCCGTGCCAGATTCTGGAGTCGGCTCTGTGATTCTCGGAGTCGACTCTAATGTCTGCAATCTTACCTAGACATTAGATTCGATCCAGAACACGATTTAACTCCTGATTTTGATCATTCAATTGACTTATAATCTGAAAAACTTAATCAAAATCATTAGAGCCTTCAATTGTTATACTCAAATAGTTTTGTTAATCATCAAAATCATCAATTGGGTCAACACTTTGCCTTTCCCTCAGTCTCGCTCCTTCCAAAGGCCTCTCCGGCCTCGGCCCTCCTGGCAGTCTTGGTGACGGCCCTCCTTGCGGCAGGGGCCCCATATGCTTTGACTTTCCTTTTTCTTGTGGCATCTTGTGTTATCTCGCGAAGTGATGGTGCCATTTCTGTATCAAGGAAAAGGAAAGAAGAGTGTTAAAAAAAAAGAAAAGAGAAGAGAGAAGAAAAGGGAAGGGAGGAGAAGGACATAAAAAGCAAGGTGAGTAATCAGCCACTCATCACTGGACGGAATAAGGCCGGCAAGATGAAGGTTCTCTTCGATTAAGAGCTGGTTGCACCGAGGGATTTCAGCAGTCAGAAGCTATCCGAATGCTATTCGATCCCTCAGGAGTACGGAAGAGTCTCTATTTGCGTCGGTGTTGGGTGTTCCCCAGATTCCACTCACCCCTCAACGTCAGCAAAAAAGAACCTATCTTTCCAACCTTTGATGGATGTGGGAAGATATAGTCTAAGAATCCTAGTGGGTCTAGGAGTAAAGGACCACCACCCCGCTTGCTTGCGAAGAGTATAGAAGCTACGGAACAAAGAGATGCTAGCCTCTATACCATGAAAATGACAAAATACCATGAAGCCAACGATGGTTTGGATAGAATTTGGGACTAACTGTGGGGTGCCAAGGAGTATCTATCTAAGAGGTTGAGGATGAAAGGGTGGATGGGTAACCGAAGCCCCGCCTTAAAGAAAGCTCCATACAAGGCAACCCTCTCGGGACGGGAAGAAGTTATCCTGTCGTCAGGAGTAGGGTAGGACAGACGAATGTTAGGAGGGAAACCATACTTGGCTCTAAGGTTCAAGATGTTTTGGGCCGACATGGTGGAGGCAGCCCATTCAGGGGACTCCTTGGTAGCAGTGGACGGACCGGCAACGGCCGGACGGCGCCGGGGTGGGGCCCATCCGGCGGTCGGAAAAATCCCAGCCACGGGTCGTCCGGTCGCTCGCCGCCGTTCCAATGGAGCATGGTCAGAGGATGAAGAGGACCAACTAAGCTCCGAAGAAGGGGAAGGCTGTGAAGGAATAGGGGAATGATCCCCAAGATCGGAAAGAGAACAGGAAGGTGAAGAGAAGCCATGAGGACTAACCTGAAGAACTTGAACCGAGATTGAAGAAGAAAGCTCGGGAGATAAACGGAAATAGGAGATGAACGGGCGCTTGCAGACTCAAGGTGATAGATTATAACGCAAGAAAAGGTGAAAAGCATAGGATAGGGACGATTTCTCCCTTTTATACCCCCGTTTCAAATCATCCCGCCGATGTCCGGTTTGGCCAAGTGTTGGCTTCCTATTGGAAACCGCTCTGGCAACCACTCGGTGCGAGAAACACGAAAAACACAACCAATAAAGAGATAGTGGTGATCTCACCATAATGATGACGCCTACCTTTTTATAACCCCTCGCTTGAGAAAAATCTTGCCCAATCCCAACAGCCTGAACGGACGAAATGATGAGCACGCAGATCAGCCACCTGGTGGATATTAACACCCCTTTCGTTGGCAACTATACGCCCACCCATCTCAGGGATGGGGGGCATATGATGTGGCTGATCATACCCTCAAGGCGGCAGCATAACACCTTGCGCAATTCCCGGAGCCGGATGAGTTGATAGCTCGTTTCTGGCGACGACATCCTTGCCTCGGCCTCTAGCTTTGGCCTCTCCCTAGCTTCGGCCCCTGGCTTCGGCCTCGACCTCTAGCTTCGGCCTCATCCTCGCTTCGGCCCCTGGCTTCGACCTTAGCCTCTAGCTTCGGCCTCGGCCTCTAGCTCCGGCCCTTGGCTTCGGCCTCGGCCTCTAGCTCCTCACCCTAGCTTCGGCCCCTGGCTTCGGCCTCACCCTAGCTTCGGCCCCTGGCTTCGGCCTCGGCCTCTAGCTCTGGCCTTTGGCTTCAGCCTCGGCCTCTAGCTTCGGCCTCACCCTAGCTTCAGCCCCTGGCTTCGGCCTCGGCCTCTAGCTTCGGCCTCATCCTCGCTTCGGCCCCTGGCTTCGGCCTCGGCCTCTAGCTTCGGCTTCATCCTCGCTTCAGCCCCTGGCTTCGGCCTCGACCTCTAGCTTCGGCCTCATCCTCGCCTCAGCCCCTGGCTTCGGCCTCGCCTCTAGCTTCGGCCTCAACATTGCACGTTTTCCTAGTATAACGGAGCTGGTCTCGAATACCGGACCCAAGGATATGAGGCACTAACCATCGCATATCTTGCTCATTCGTTTTACCGAGATTACGGGCAATTACCAACACACCCTGCAGTTGCCGATATACGCGGCACCCATTCGGCAATGACTCACCTGCCCGTTGTTCATGGAGCTCATCCTAACGAAGCAGATTCGACGGTTACAACGGAACGAGGTAAAATTGACCTTCCGAACAGGTACATAAGAACTCCTAACTCGCAACGTGGGAGGGGGATCTCTATTCTCTGACTGTAAATAAAACTCCTCTTCTACAAGCCACTGATTTGAGTGTCGCAGGGTCCCACCGGCACTACCGGTCCAGGACTTTGTGCAGGTTTTTGGAGAAGAAGGTGCTCCCTTTATATTTTTTTTTGCGACTACTTCCGACGATATGTGAAGATCTTTGCCCACCGATGCTCACTGCAAGTGGTTTGGCAGCAACATCCACTCTTCCTTCCTTCAGAACATCCCACTAATCCTTTACATCTCAAAGGATTGAACTCGCCCACCGCTATATTATTTTTTTCATTTCAAAATCTCTATTTGAGAAAAGAAAAGAGGAGATTACTTTCTGCTAACTAGTTAAGCTTTTTGTATCAAAGCTTGAAAGAACGATAACGTCTTGGTGCAAGAGACTCGAAGGATTGGAAAGAAGTACCTGGCTTAATTTCAGCTAATATTGTAAAGCCTCAAATTTATCCATTGGTCCGATTAATAAATTAACGAATTAAAATCACATGATCTTAAATTCTTAAATAAAAATTAATTATTGGCATGAACTCAAGTTATAAGCAATTAATTTTTTTAAAAAAATTAATTTTTAAAGATTATGGGGTGTTATAATTTTTTTTCTATGGATATTTTTTTTTTATCCATGTATATTTAGATCAATTTTGATATTATTTGTAAAGCCTCAAGCTCATTTGTTAACTCAATTAACTCATTAACAAACTAAATTATAACTTAATTTTAAAAGTTTAAATAAAAATTAATTGATAATTAATAAATTTAAATTATAAATATTTAAATTATTTTATTTATTATAAAATTATCTTTGAAGATTGTAACGTATTATAAATACTCTGACTGGTTGATGCATTCATGAAGTTATATGAGGTAGAAACTCAATATCCATTCTCATAAATATATCTGAGAAAAACCTTTTCACTTATAAATTAGATGGATATAGATTTAAAATCTTATATTAGATACTACTTCAATATTTTGCAAGTTGTTGAGATTTCAGAGGCTAACAATTTAAATATTTTTGCTCACGTGGCCAAAAAATACAGGCCCGTGGAGGCACGTGTAAATATTTGCCATTGCGCCGATGTAGAAATATCTTTGTGAGGATCGATATTTGCGAGGATCGATATTAGCATCATCTTGTGTTGTAGAAAACCCGAAGAATCCTTGCGTCATCTCGATCGAGATCCCGGCTCGCTCTCCTCCCGCCTGCCTCACTGGCCACCTCCAGCCTTCGATGCCGACTTGCCCCTCCCTCCTTTCTCCCGCCTCCCCTCCCCTCTCCCTTCTTCCCCTCCTGCGGAACACTCTCTGGATCCGCTCGTCCTTCCGCTTGCCCACGAGGACGCCTTTCAATTCGTCCCTTCTTCGCTTTCGTCCCGTTTCTCTCCCTATATTGAGCTCAGGTAGCGCCCTTACCCCGTTTCCTCGCATTCTAATGGGCTCAAACTGTTGTAGTTCTTGCGGCATTCCTTTTTACTGCCTTCTTGTGCTTCTTTAGGTAAACCAGTTGTTGCTGAAGCGGTGGCTATTGGATCAAGGAAAGAGAAGGAGGAAGAAGAAGAAGTGGAAGGGTCGAAATTCGTGGTGGTCGGGTATATAAGTACTACTCATGGGATCAGAGGAGAGCTTCGGGTGGTCCCAAGCACGGATTTTCCCGAACTTAGATTCTGTGAGGTATCATATTTCGAGTATTATTGAGAAAAAAGGGGGAAAGACTATTGTTTTATAAAAATATGGTTTCTTCTTTTTTTTTTTTTTCTTGATTTTTAGCTTAGATGTTATAATCCTTCCCTTCTTTATGTTTCTTGTTTGGTTTCTTGTTACTAAAGCCGGGAAGAAGATGGCTGAGGACCCGTATTTTGGGGAAAGAAGCGATCTCAGAAGTGGAGCTCACAGGGGGCAGAAGCCATCCCGGGCAGAAATGTTGGATCATTCGTTTTAGCGGGATCGATACAGTGGACAAGGTTAGCCCAATTACTTATAAATTGGTCTGATTTCTATTTATATTTGGACGATTCAATCATTCTTTGAATCTTTGCTCTAGGATAAGGCAAAGAAGGGGGAAAAAAATCAAAAGAAAGAAGTGATTGATCATGGTGTTATTTGAAATAAAAGAAAGAAGTGATTGATCATGGTGTTATTTGAGATAACTATCTATATGTTGCCCGAATGTCTCAATCACTGAGATCAACATGACAATCATGGAAGTCATAAACATAAATAAAATGTTTGAAATTTCGTGAAGGTTGATTCTTAAACCCCATCCTAGTAGGAATTTGAATGCAAATATTTATTATCCCAGGATGAGACTTTATATTCAAGGAAACAAATGTTAGAAAATTTGTTGCAAATATGCAATTTTGCCCGTCAACCATCATGATAAGGTCATCCATTGATGTCGATGATTATTGATTTCTTGGAATGATCATCCCATTTCATCTAGGGCTATTACTTCACACAAAATAGGATGGCTGAACTCCTTTTGGCCAAGTCAGCCTCTAGAATATCTAGGACTGTTACTTCACACAAAATAGGATGGCTGAACACCTTTTGGCCAAGTCAGCCTCTAGAATAGAATGGTTGGAGATGGAATGTTGGTTTAACTAGGCCTTCTGCCGTTGGTTTGGTTTATTTGTTGACAGTTTGAGAGATGCAAAAATATTGACTTCTTGCTCTTCTAAACATGATGATCAATTCCTTGAGAGAGGGGTATTATGCGTGCTAAAATTTACAGTTTTAAATAACTTGAATCTAAGGGTTATTTGGGGTCATAACCTGTGAATCCTTTAAGTGCGGCTGCTTGTTGAAAAGATAAGATTTTCTTATAATGTTAGTAAGGATCCAAAACTTGGTTTAAAGGCTGGGCATGACATTATAGTTGGAGTTCGAATCATGTTGTGATATTTCTAGATTACTTTTGTTTAACTTAGAAAAATGTAGCTTAATTATATCAAGGTTCCAGATTGCATTATGTTTTTTGAACTATCATTAACTTGGCTTATATATGGATGGAAGAAGCTGTCTTTGTTTTTCATGTGCATCATTTAGATTTTGTTGGAGTTGGTTTTCTATCAATCATTTTATATATAACTGAATACATTTATTTTTATTTCAATATCTAGTATATTATTATTATTCAGTATAGCCCTGACTGTCGCGTTACCTCAGGCTAAGCAGATAGTTGGTTCAACTTTGCTTGTAAGGGAAGAAGACAAGCCAGAGTTGGAGGAGGGCGAGTTTTACACTCCTGACCTTGTTGGCATGAAAGTTGTTCTTAAGGTCTATCTATCTTTCTTTCTTTTTTTGTAATAGTTGTTATGGTGCTATTGCATTTACTTGTTACATCACTAAATTGAAGGAAATACAGCAATTTTTTAGAATGGTGTTCCTCACTACATCTGTTTTGTATTTGAAGACTTTGACATGAGTTCTATTATTTTCTGAACATGTACACTTAATTTACACTTTCATCACAAGAAAATGTTGTTCTAAGTCTATATTTTTGATGGAGTTCCTTTCAAACATATGTGCACTCAATCTATGAACTTATATTGACTTGTCATCTTTCTTGAATCTTCTGTAATTTCACACTTCATTTTATTTTCCTTTATATTGTTTTGGCTCTTTTCTTTAAACTAAACTGGCCTGCCTTTCTCATTGAGTTAAATAATAAGATGTACTTCCTCCTCCTAGCAGGAAACAGGCAGACTGGTGGGAACTGTCATTAATGTATTCAACCATGGTGCTGGTGATCTTCTACAGGTCATGCCTGGTTTGTCAAAGCCAGATCTTAGTTATCATGGTTCACATGTATGGGTTCCCTTTGTTGAAGCAATTGTTCCCAATGTTGACATGGATAAGAGAGAAATGCAGATCACTCCTCCAAAGGGACTTCTAGAGCTGAATTCACGTTCTGATATGAGATCCAAAAAAGAAAGAC
This sequence comes from Calamus simplicifolius, assembly GCA_900491605.1. Taxonomy (NCBI): domain Eukaryota; kingdom Viridiplantae; phylum Streptophyta; class Magnoliopsida; order Arecales; family Arecaceae; genus Calamus; species Calamus simplicifolius. Next base: position 559,203 of record UESW01003987.1, on the reverse strand, counting down.
GCCAGCTGGTTAGGTCTGCTCCTTATTGCATTTGAAATTTCTTCATCTAAGATATACTTCGTTACCCTGCCAACCATCTATTTTGAGTGGTAACTCTGACTGTATTCTCCAAATGGAAATAAGAAGGTTATTTGCATGTTTAGAAACAGCTTCGCATACCCTGCATGCTCTTTGTAGGTAAATACTCTATCTTTTAATAATGCTACTCTTTGGTTTACCTCATTCTAGAAATATGTCCCTGTACAAGGTGACTGCAAGCTATTCTTTTATTGAAATGCACTTAATGGTTCTAGCTTAGAGGCTTGAATAACATCTGCCCGTTACATATCTTTATCTTGTTTTTGTTGTTGAAACATTAAGCATATCTTTCAATTAAACTTCTGAAAACAAAGAAGTATCATCCACAAACAATATCTTGTCAAGCTTTGCAGGATCTCTAGCTGTTGATGTAATGTTATCAGTCAAATGTTTCAAATAACTGATTTATTGAACTAATTGCATGCTATCAAATGTAACATCAATTTCATGCATTATTGATGAATTTATCCCAAGTCAATCATCTGAACTAATTCCTTGATGATACCCCTGCATAATCTATCATGAAGATTGTCAAGAATGCTTGAGGTTCCTGTTCTAAAGATATATCTGGTTATCTTTCTATTTAGTATATCCTGCATAGTTTATAATAAGATGCAATTATACTTTCTGTTAGGCAACTCCTGATAGGTTAGGAATATCCTAATGATATTTGACTGATGTTTGTAGAACAACTTTCCCACTGGTATATCAATGTTTAAGATATGCTCTACAATTTTTAAACTTACAGTTGTTTGAATCTAAGGGACGCTCAACTGCTTTTCTTGAATTTTAAATATGCAATAAGTTTACCAGCTCAAACTGTTATGTAACTTTCATTTTGTCAGGTGTTTCAATCTTTAAAGTTTGATGTTAAGACTCTGGACAGTCGTGTGGTCAAAATACTAGTTTCCTCATTTTTTTTTTTCCCTTCCTCTGGTCTTTTCTTCATTTCTTCATAACAAGTGACATTCCTTTATGGTCACCTAACACTTGATATACACATCTCATGCATGCAATCAGGGATTCAGATACCTGTGGTACTGACCCATCCCACTGGTACCTTGCTGTTCCACAAAGAGAGTGACATGCTGGATGAGCGAGGGACACCAGTTTCTTCATCAGGCAGGATGTTCCACACCTCCTGCTTGAAACCAGTCAATATAGGCTGGTTCGGTCAGTACCAGGGGCAACCTGACTTAGTTATTGTTTTTCAAAAAACTAAAAATAGAAATAAAGCAGTAGTGAGGTGGACCACGCTTCCTTCTCTCTTAGGTTCTTTGATCGGTGTGCCATTGTCTGAGAGAGAGAGAGAGAGAGAGAGAGAGAGAGAGATTTTTTAAAATAGATCATTTTAGATAAATGGTTTAAAAATTGAATAAACAAAAAATAAGAAAAAAAAGGTGTCCCATTATGGTGCCAGAATGCTAAACCATGCCAAGGTCTGGGTGGTAGCATGCTTGCTTTGTTTAATAAGTGTGTATGCTCAAGGTAATCAAAATTGTATTCGTCTTGATGGTTGTGCAAAAAAAAAAGGCAAATACAACCCTCCCACCCCACCTTTCTTTTCCTGTTCAGTGGTGTGAAAGATTCTTGATGGCATGAACAATTTAAGTATTCGGTGTATAATCATTATAGCAAACTGTTGCAGGAATGGAAAGAAAAAAAGAAGTTACAGCGACGTCTTATCACAGCTAAAAAGAAGTTGTGTGAAATGGATCAGAAACATCTTCTGGAAGGATTAAGATTTGGAGATAAGGCTCAAAAGAGTTGGCTTGCAAAGCAGATTGCTGAACTTGATCTCAAATTGTTTCAACATGCTATGCAGAGTTCCAGCATACCCCATGACAGGTAGAGTGATGTCTCCTTCAGTCTAATCTTCCTTGCAAGTTGCATATTACAAATGAACTCAGATGTTATCTTTCTGTTGAAAAATTTGATGTTAAATTGGTGGAAGTTCATTTGATTATCTTCCATGATAATTTAACTGCTTTAATCAGTAAGATATTTCTAAGGCATGCTTGCTCTCCTGTTTAGAACCTAACGCTCGTGACATTTCATTTCGTTGTGAAAATTGAGTTCTTAGTTACCTTTCCCATTCTCCTTTTCATTGGCTTCTTATACCTTTATTTGTCTTTTATTTGTTGATTTACCATTCAATTACAGGTCACAGTTTGCTTTCTTTATTTCTTTCGTATCTGTGCTTCATTGTTAAATTCACACAAGTTGATCATCTGCTTTGACAGCATTCTTCATCTGGCTCTAAATTGAAGGACTTTTATCAGGCTTGAAGTTTTGAATATTTCTAGAATTCAAATTTGTATTTTCCCAAAAAAATCAACTGCAAGTTAAAATTTGTATTTTCTTTTCATATAATGCCCCTTGTGTCATGTCACTGTTTCTCTCATGTCCCTTGTATAATACCAATGCAATCTTTAGCTTGCTGCAAGGTGAAGGTTTTTTTTTTTCTTTTGCATGAACTAGCATGTATTGCAAATATGTCAAAGTACCATTTTTTTTGTTCTTCTCCATCTCTACATGGTAAACCTTTTAGGAAAATCCAAATTTGGAATCACTGCTTAAGAAAAATTCCATTTTCAGAAAAATTCCATTTTTGTACCTCTTCCAAACCAAACCCTGCCATATATCATATCATTGTTTATGGCTTTACGCAATATTGGTTGTTACAACTTATTTGGAATTTAGTTCATGTCAAAAGCTTCAATTCTGCTTAGAGATCAAGAAAGGTGCAAATAAAAAGACCTGCCATTGCATCAGTAATATATGGACATGTTTATGTGAAATTGTTGGGAAAAGGCTTAGATGAGTTGAGTTGAGTTTATTTTATGTGAAATTCTCTATTTCCTAAATCTGATGTCCATGAACAATTAGATGTCTAACTTTGAAATTATGAACCAGATACAACGTGTCAGAATTTGTCGATGCTAATTCAGTTGTATTGCGGAAGAACACAATGACTTTATCTCACAAATATTTCATGAGTAATGCAAATGAAGGGAAGAACGACTTGAATTATGAATTGCACAAACAGGGATTAAAACTCCTTATAGAATCTAAAGCTGCTATCATTCTTATTGTAAATGGCAAGGACACTATTGAAAGGGGTTTTGAGATGGATAATGTTTCTGTTCGAAGATTTGAATCTATGGTCAACCGGTTTCAAGAATTACTTCTTGATTGCAAAAGGTTTTTGAAGGTGAGCTTTATAAATACGTTTCTCAAGCTAGTTGATAGAATGTATCCCTTGAAAAAATCATTAATATATCTAGATCTTTTAGTGTTTGGTTGAAAATTTGCAATTATCTTCATGTCTTTTTTTCCTTCTTCCATAGTATGCCTGGCTCTATTGTTTTGATCTCTGGCTTACACCAATGCTTCTGTATTATTTTTTTCTTTTCATGCATATATAAACATATGATCGCACTTGTACATGCATTCATAAAGATTCACATTGTATTGGATTATACAACAGAACAACATTATTAGTAACACAAATCAGGAGAGTCAATGCAAATTTGAGCCAGGACTATTTATAGTCGGAGTCATCCCCTAATTTGACTGCTTTAAGAAAGAGAGCTTTAACTTGCAATCCTTTATTAAGATTACAATTTCAATAACATTTATTTTTTTCTCAAGATTTATCATCATCTAACTTTCCAAAACCAAGTGTTTATTTTTTTTTTCAAGAAATACAACCAGTGAATTGAAAAGATAATTAAATAGCAATGGATCTGGACATTTGGCATTCGCTAACTTTCCGATAAGCTAAAAACAAAGACTCACTTCCCATAAAGACCATTCAAGCATATGTCAAGAGGATAAAGATGCAAAGAAAAAGTAATATTACACTTACCATATAAATCCTTCCTGTTGAATTGACCTCATGACTTCAGAGTCAACTCCATAATTACTGATGCTATCAGACCTACCAACAGTAACTGCTTAACTGTTTGAAGCAGTTGTTCACTTAAAATTATGTGCATTTTGCGAACTAGCTAGATTCATGAAAGCTTTTCTCGAGTATCAAAGGATTAACTGACCGGGTACGAAAATTCCTTCTGCTACTGTTCCTTATGAGAATGAAATATGGTTAGATCATCTTGAAATATATTTACATTCTGTGTTTTAGAGTTTTTTAATTAAAAATTCCTTTGCATCTGTTTATCTTTGTTACCTTTAAGAATTGCATTCACATATAAAATCCAAATCAGGATGTGTGTGCACTATGCGCACATGCGTGGGTGTGGGTGTGCTTGTGTGTGTGTGTGTGTGTGTGTTTTATATGTATATATCTATATCTACATACATATACATATACATATGCTTATACAATTTTTCTTTATTGGAAGAATTATATTTGTGTAATGCAGTTGTGTTTGTATGAATGTATGCGTGTGTAATGCATTTTTCTCTAACTGGAAGAATTATATTTGTGCATGTAATGCAATTATGTATGTACGCATGCATGCATGCATGTTTGTTTGTGATGCAATTTTCTCTAACTGGAAGAATTATATTTCAATGCAGGTGGAAGAGCAGGTTATCTCAATTCCTTTAGTTATAGTTTGTCCGACACATGAGATACAATCTTATAAAGATTTCTTATCAAATAATGGGCGCTTTGATATATTGAGTCAAAAGGTAAGCCACTGTGTTCCTTAGTGGATTATTATCCATCATTGTGGAGGACGTTTTTATGCAAACTATCATGCTAGAGTTGGTTGTCCTGTTTCATAGTTAGTGTCTGTTTTTCTTTCTTATCACTAAGTTTTTTCTCATATTTACCATCTACACAATATTATTTTTCTTCATTTCAGTGTTGGTAATAACTGGCTTTTCTTAATTCAGAAATTTTTCATAAGAGAGTGAGAATAATACTTGCAAAATATAGAAGCATATATGAAGAAGTAAGAATATGATACCAGAATTATAGACATCTCAAGTACAACCATAGCATTGATATCCTCTTTGCATATTGTATCTTAAGAAAATATTCATAGCTAAGAAAATGACAAGCTTAGTTTTCTCAGACTTTTAGTTGGTGGAACTGTGGAAGGACTAGCTAGGAACAACTAGAGGGTAGAAGATGAGAACAAATAAGAAATTTAGGGCCCCTTTTGGTGCTTTGCATCCAGTATCATTGATAACCTAACGTCCAACTGAATATGGGAGGAATGGAGGACAGGCAAGGATGTGCAAAGAGGTGGGCCAGGAGGAGGCTTCTTGATTCGAAAAGGCAAGGAGTCTACTGTTCCTGAACTTTGGGAATCAAAGAATATTGATTTGCTGATTATCAATGGTTCTCTTCGTACCTTCATTCCACTACCTGGATGACGGTTAGATATCTGCAAACAGTGGCCTTCATTCCTTCTCACTACCTGATTGATGGTTAGATATCTGCAAACAGTAGATGCAAAGCATTCAAACAGTCCCTTAAGTGTATGATATGTGGTAAAAAGAAATGCTTATGATGATCCAACAAATTGATTGATGAATGAGATAAGATTTGTCAGAACCAATGAATATTGTACCAAATTGAACCAAATTGAGTTGACTGCAATTTGGTTTGATTTGACCTTTAGAATCGTTACAACAAGTGAACGGTCCGAACTGCTAAAAACTGACCTAAATCGTAATGAACTGCCCCGGTTTGGTTCAATTTAGTAGTTTTGGGGTTGAAAGGGTGGGTTGGGTGGCATGTGGGCTTTTAAAAGCTCACATCTCTTATTTCTATTAAAAATTATTTAAGTAAACGGTATTATCTCTCCTTTTTCTTCTTTTCTTTTCATTTACTCAAGATTTCTAATGGAAATAAGTGAATACCTCCATTTAGATTTAACAAAAATATTTAAAAAAAATTAAATTCTTTAAAAAAAAAAAAAAATCAGCTCTTCTTAAAAATAAATTTGAAAAATTTTAGTAAATAGCATTTTGGAAAATAACAAGTTAGGTACTTTCACTTCAGAATAAAAATTCTAGAAGATCAATTTAACTCAAAATAATGAGAAAGTAAGATACCTAAAAAATTATTTTAATATATAATTTATAAGGCTTTGGTCAATATTTGGTCAAACTTACAAGGTTTTTAAACTTAGGATCATGTTAACAGTGAACCTCGCACCAATTTATATTGACTTGATTCATAGCTCATTAAAATAACAAAATTAAACTTTTCATAGGATCCTAAGGTTAAAACAAATTTCTTACGGTCTAACTATGACATATCACTAGACTGAAGGTTGGGATTTTTTTTTTTAAATAAGGGAACCTTTGGCCTGATGATATGTTATGGTCTACTTCCTAAGACATATTTTATCTTTAGAATTTTAGGACGAGTTAATTTTATTATTTTGATGAGTTATGAATCAAGTCAACATAGGTCAGTGTAAGGTTCATTGTTACCATGATTCTGACTAAATCTATAAACTTTGTAAGTTTGATCAAGCATTGACCAAAGCCTTATAGATTATATTTTTAAATAGTCTTTTATGGATATCTTGTTTTCTCATTATATTTAAGTTAAATTAATTTTCTGTAATTTTTATTCAGAGTAGAAGTATCCGAACTTGATATTTTTTAAGCATTATTTTCTAAAAATTTTGATTATGTTTTTGAGGGGGAGAGATGACTTTTATTCTTATGATTTTTCTGATATTTTTGTTGAATTCAAATGGGGTATTTTCTTATTTCCATAAGAAATCTTAAGTAATAGGAAAGAAAAGAGAAAAGAGGAGATATAATGGCATATATTTACAAGATTTTGAATGAAAATAGAAGAAAAGAAAGAAGACATAAGCTCATGAGTGGCTCTTAGCCTTGTATACGACATAAAAAATTAAAAAAATTATAAAAATAATTGCAAAAAGGCCAAAACAGCCTGAGCCAGTAGTGTTCTACCGAACCAAACAAACCTGGTTTAGTACCAATACATGTTGCACTAGTTTAGCAAGCAATGGCACGTAAGATGCACAAGCTTGTAATGCAACCATGCTTGGTTTTACACGTTATATGAGGCTTGAGTTTTTATCTATACAATCTTAATATGATATAAATCTGGATGTCTTTGCATTTTTAAGTTCATTGTCCATAAGAAGTTTAAAACCATGAGAGTTAGTTGAGCAGTAAAAGGAAAGTTTCATGTAGTATTTCACTTGGTGGATTTCTATCTTGTTTGTGGCTTAGCTTTCTTTTTTTATGTAGATTTTCTTATATGGAGCCTGCCATGTGGATTAGTCACTTCAGTCCTGGTGTATTAAATGGTCATGATTAATCTAAACATACTTTATAACAGGAAAATAATAGATTACATTTTTGGTTGGTTATTTTCCCTAACATGCAGGATATTCCACCATCCTTGTGGTAGATGGTTTGCATGAGTTTTCAATTTTCAGTTAATTTTATGGGTCCCATTTGCATGGAAAAGCCCTAGATCAATTTTCTCACGGAAAGTAGTAATCTTTACATCGTTTAGATGGTACATATCATTCCATTTAAATTAAGTATTGCATGAGTCCTTTGGTATCGTTAGTCCTTTGGAACATTCTCTATGGATCATTCTAGGCTAGTAGTTGTCCTTCTATCATGTTGTATTTATATGACATCATAATTTAGGGTTATATTAAATTTTGATATGCTTCTTTGCACCCATTTACAGGTTTGGTTCTTAGAAGAAATGAAACTTCCAATTGTTAGCACCTCCACAGATCAGAAAAGAAACAAAATCCTATTAAACTCCCCTTGGGAGATACTCCAAGCTCCAACAGGATCTGGAGGACTTTTCAGTTTACTTACCTCACACAAAGTTGTTGATGATCTTAATGAAATGGGTGTTGAGCATGTCCAGGTTAGAAAATCTAGTTCGATTTATCTCTTAACAATATTGTTAACGTTATCTTTTTCACATTTCTATCAACAAACATAGTAAATTGTTTTTTAAATAAATATACGATGTTAAAGTATGAGGGGAGAGAGAGTAGTTGTCATATGCTAGATTTGGATTTAACTGCAAATGACAAATCAACTAGCGTGACCAAAAAGATATTGGCCCAGCAACACAAGATGTCCTAGCTACTAGATCGGTTGGATCATTGACCGTCAAATTTCTGAGCTTCTTGCCCCACACTTAATTTTACTTTTTATTTACTTTTCAATTCACTCAAGATCCTATCAAAATATATTTAAAAAAGAAAAGGTACCCAAGAAGTAGGTAAAACTTGGTGGTATCAAAATGTGCTATGCAAGTTGATGTTTAGAGACTTGAATTAGGAAAAACAGCTTTTGGATATTCTCATCTTTCTCAAGGACCAATGCATTGTTAAACCATCATTGAGGAGTTTGGCAGAAGTGGAAATTTTCCTTCAAGCCATAGAGAGCTCCCTGCATTCTATGTGGCCCATCTATGAACTTCAGGATAACCAATGAGTTGCATTATTTACAACCATCTCTGCTGTATAATTAGATCAATTTCTTTTGGGTCCTCCCTCGCATAGTTTTGCTTCTCATATGCTCTACAAATAAGATGATACAAGATTTTCTGATGTAGAATCTCAAGTTTGGAAGGTGCCATCCTCTAAAATCTCAAGGATTGATGGAAAGATGTGCATGGTATGGGTGCAAATAGGCCGAGTCCAGCCAAGCAGTAATGTGCTTCTTACTGCTTGGCTTGACTCGATGTGAAAGGCACGTTCAAGCTCATGTTGAGCTTGACCTGTTAGTGTATGCCCTATATCCAATCGGATTGAATGCTATATGTGTATGCAGTTTATGAATACAAATCAAATAAAATGATTTTTTATTTATTCAGATGTCATTTATTATATATTTGATATATTTATCTGTGAGATAAAGTCAAAAGAATATGAACCGTGCATATGGAATTTGTAATAGAGATTACAAATTGTAAGATCCAAATTGCACGTTATGGTTCGATTTTTTAAATTTTCTTAGTTGATGTGTAGATTGGACTGGACACCATCGAACATCACAAGACTGGCACGCATTGCATATCCTCACCCTTATGGTGAGCAAACGATCTCGCAAGCTAAAGTATAGAGATACTTGGATAGGTGTGTGGATGCTCGTTATTGTAACGATGCATTGGATAACCCACACAGAGATCCCATATGGATATTCTATATAGTGTCAATGGTTGATCTCTGATGACGGTTGTGCGAGTGATCCTTTGACTTGAGGTATTCATTGCACCTCATGTGTGAAATGCCATACTTTGACGACATACAAACGTCTCTCTAGCCATGAGTGGCAAATATAGTGATAGTTCGGTATGATATGAAATACATGGAGGTGGTGATTGGCCAAGATAGAATTCGTCTCCCTTAATATAGAGAGGGTTATATCCCACGACCACTTGATGGATTGATTAGACTTAAAATCCTTGCAAGGTTGAGTTGGAATCCTAAATGGTTTCGGAGTTCTAATTCATATGAGTCGGTCTTTCCTGAGATCAAGTAAACAAGATAAGTTACAGGGTTGACACTTTCCATACCACTGACTGATCTGGGATATGTGACGATTGGATTGAATCGTTCGTTAACCGATCATGGACAGGTGATGTCGATAACCACATCGGCATAACTCTACGACACTTGGGTAATCATGATGTTTTGCTAGAGGCTACTCATGATTTACAATTATGAATAGGTTGATCAAGGCAAAGGGCTGACTAGGTCAACATCTAGGTCAGATTGATTCATGATTATTGCCAATGTGTCGGGAGCCCAATGGGTCACACACATTAAGGAGTTTTCGGATGAGTTAAAATGGGAATTAAGTTGGACTTAATTCATATTAGATGACCACTTTTCTAAGTCAATTAGGATTGAGTTTGACCCAATCTTAATAGAAATTGAATTGATTTGGATTGATGAATAAAGATTCATCATAGAGGAAGGACTTTTTCACTTTACATATGACGTACATATAATGCACATATGAAATGCATGATGGATGGGCGTGATTGGATACCCAATTGGACGTGGTCCATGTGATGGATGGCTCAAATTAATTTGGGTGTGATCCAATTAGGGAATTATGATTAAATTGGGTCCATATGATGCACCTAATGATGAAACCGCATAGCACCCAAATTAATGACTGGATTGAGCCACATGGCACATGAATTCATGCCCATCTGATGAGCGTGATCCATCACTATGTGATGGACGAGGACATGCCTAAGAGTTGGACGTAAGATTATGTGGATATGAGATTATATGGCTAGGATTTGGTTAGCTTATCCAAATAAGACAATGTATAACAATATCCAAACAAACTTTGTTATATGAACTATGCAACTAAATTAGTTTTTGATAAAATCAATCAGATTTCCATGTCTGAATTCAAATTTAATCCAATTTGAATTCCGCACGTCACATTTGAAATTCAGATTGGAATTTAAATTGGATTAAATTTGAATTCAGACATGGAAATCTGATTGATTTTATCAAAAACTATTTTAGTTGCATAGTTTCTAAAAAACTACCATTTGCTGAATTTTGATTAGCTAAAATTTAAACTCCTAACAACTTTGCAATTAAGTTTGATTTTGAGAAACTAATTTTATCTGATATTTGGCAGGTTGAACATGGCTTATTAAAGCCTTATACCATATTAGATGGCCGAAGAAAAATTTTGAATAAAAAAGATTCTTTAAAATTCAGCCATTCAATAAACGATCGCCTAAGATAAATTTTGCTTCACGCCAAGAAGCCTCATACATCTTCTCCTCTTTCTTCCACGCCCAAGAATTCAAATTCTTTCTTTCTAAGAGTTCTTGATCTGATCTTAAACTCTCGTTCCATTCCTTTCTTGATTTGGGAAAGCAAGAAGGCAAGAGACACTAGCACCTTTCTGCCAAAAAGGTTGTCAACCAATCCTAGGATGATTACATTCATGGACTCTGTGTGGATCATCGTTGGAGGCCGCATACTTGGGCGGCTAGTGGTAGCAAGGACTCCGGCTTCATCAGCAATCTCCTCCAATAAAGAACATAGGTACATGTGAGTTTCATATTTATTTTATTTCAATTTGATTATCTTCTGTCCCTCAGGGATTCTGGCCCTCAGGGGTCTTTAGGGTTGCATCTAGTATGCAAAATTTATTGATTCTGCTGATATGAAACTCAAATTGGATCCATGTTTTTCATCCTGAAAACCCAACAAGTGGTATTAGAGCCACCTTAAGGGTTTCAATTTAGATGATTAAAAATTGAAACCATTTTCTGTGTCAAATTCATTATGAATGAAATTGCTGAAATTTTCATATATGATATGAAACTCAAACATTATCACATCAATCTGAAAATAATTCATATGATGAAATTTATTTTCAAATAAGAAAGTTTGTCATATGATAATAAATAATGATTAATTTTAGATTTAAATCATAATATGTGTCATGTTAAATTTAACTATTATGTCTATGCATGCTAGGAGCATAATATGCTGAAAGCCTGAAATTAAGTTTAGGATTCAAAATTTTAACATGATAATAATATGATCAAAATCTGAAATTAATATGTTATGATGAGCAAGTGATTAAAAGTAATTATAAATTAATGTAATCATTGTAAATCTAAAAATTTTAGCTGATGATAAGTAATCGTAGAAAATTTACTTTTTGCAATCTAGATCATGATAAGATTGTGATTAAATGTAATCATTTGGAATTTAAATTAAAATTTGAATTTAGAATTTTGAATTTGGAACTTGAATCTTTAAATTTAAAATTTCAAATTTGAATCTAAAATCTTATCATGACAAGAATCAGTTAGGGTTTGTTAGAGACTTTAGAATTTATATGGGATGTGAAACTGACATGGCATAACATGTAATTGAATGATAAGAAAATTTAAAACTTAAAATTTAAATTTTTAAAATTTGAATTAAGAATTCTTATCATAATACTCTAACAAGATCACTATCTTAACTTATCATAAACTGTAATAGTTGATAAGGATATAGGAAACTTAAACTTAACCACATCATTGCTTGATCCTATGATCCAAAAATTGATCTAGTCAATTGGGCTTAACTACATTGGTGTCTAAGAAAAGTGCGATTATGGTTTTTAATTGCTTCGTTCGTTGCCTGCGAAAACCCATACAATGAGATCGAAGGGTATGCTAAATAGGACTCCATTGATCAGCTGATCTGGCTATTGTTAAGGAAAGCTCTTAATTGATTAGATCAATAAGGTTAATCAGGATGGTAGCAATTGATTTGGTCACATAATTAGGGTTCCTAAATTAGATAGTGATCAGGGATCCTAATTTGATTAGGAGTCCCAATCATAAGATTTGATCTTATGAACTCTAGGTTAATAAAGATTAATCTAAAATCTACATATAGGATATGTAACCTAGCATAGTACAAATGTTGTACATGCATGATAGGACCTGGATGCGCTAAATCCCTCTACGAATATTAAGTCATTAGCCTTTCATTATTCACATGATACAAAATCATTAGGTCATGAGATTTGTCGTGCTAAAGTCGAGGTCGAGTGTACTTATGAGAAGTTGATTGTGGAACAATGGGTTGACTTAACTAGATCAGCTGGCATAATTGGCCAAAGTCAGGGTCAGTCTAATGTAGAGGCAAACTTTAGGGTGATGACATATGGATGTGATTGACTAGGCAATGTCCCTTAAATGATCTAGGAGTTATATTTGACGTGATTGATAATAATCTACCAAATTTGGCTTACTAAGATTTGTTGTGCCAAAGCCAAGGTCAAGTAATTCGAATGAGAATCCTAGCCCACTAAGGAAATTGAATGCCAATTTTTTGAGATTAATAGAGATGGCTATTAACCTCGATAAAATAATGAGAAAAATCAACTTAATTAAAACTCTTAAAATTACCATATTAAGTCGGTGATTTGTATTCATAGCAATTGACTCGTTCTATTTTCTATGTAGGTAATCAGAGAAACCATGAGTGTAAACATCAACCTTAGGGGTATCTTATAATCTAACAAATTGACTGGACTCAACTTCTCTGATTGGCTTAGGAATATGTAAGGATCGTTTTTCGATTCGAAAAAAATTCTATTTGTCCTAGATGAGGCTGCACTAGAGGTCCCACCAGCGAATGCTCCGACTGAGGTTCATGTGGCATACAACCGGTATAAAAATGCTGAGGAGATGGCCACATGTTTGATGTTTGCCTCGATGTCACCCGATCTTTAGAAACAGCATAAGCATATGAATGTTTAGGAGATTTTGATGCACATGCAAGAGTTGTTTGGCACACAGTCTCGCTATGAGAGGTTTTAGACCTTTAGAGAGTTGTTTCAGTACAAAATGACTAAGGGTTCATCAGTGGGTGCCCACATGCTGAAAATGATCAATCTGATTGAGAAGTTGGCACGATTGGGTTTTGTGATGGATTATGAACTGAGTATTGACTTGGTCCTACAGTCATTGCCTCTCAGCTATTCGTAGTTTGTTCTTAATTTCAACATGAACAAACTAGAGGCGTCTCTACCTGAGCTTGCCAATATGCTGATGAATGCTGAGTCCAACATTAAGAAAGAAAAGGGGCAGGTTATGGTTGTGGAGTCCTCTAGCGCTCGCAAGAAGCGGTCAAAGAAGAATAAGGCCCAAAAGACTAAGGCGACTAAACCAAATAAGGGCATTAAAAGAAACAAAGTAGCCAAAGGGAAGTGTCATTTCTGTGGCAAAGATGGGCACTAGAAGTGAAATTGCAGGACTTATCTGGATAGCCTGAAAGAAAAGAAGCATACGGATGCTTCTGCATCAGGTATATTTATGATTGAGATGTTTTCTTTCGTTACTTCTTATTCCACTTGAGTATTGGATACCGGTTGTGGATTTTATATTTGTATTAATATGTAGATAATAAAAAGCAGTAGAAAGCTGGAGAAAGATAAAGTGATCCTGCCAATGAGAAATGGAGCAAAGGTTGTTGTTTTTGCTGTAGGATTTTGTTCTTTGTCTTTGCCCACTGGACTTGCAATGGAGCTTAGTAATTGTTACTATGTTCCAAACATAACAAAGAATATTATTTAAGTTTCATGCTTTGTAAATGATGAATATTCATTTGAAATTAAAAATAAAGAAATTTAATTTTTAAAAATGAAATGTTCTTTGGTTCTGCTGAAATGTTTAACGGGATTTATGTTTTGAATTTAATGATTAACGGGATTTATGTTTTGAATTTACAAAGCTCTGTTCTCAATATAGAAACTAAGAAATTAAAATCAAATAATTCTAAGAACTCGTACTTATGGCACTGTTGTTTAGGCCATGTAAATGAAACGTGTTTAACCAAGTTATATAAAAGGATGGCTACTTGGACTCATTCGATTGAAAATCGTTTGAGGAATGTGAGTCGTGCTTACGTGGCAAAATGACTAAGTTATCTTTTACTAAAAAGGGTGAGCGAGCGAGCGACTGAATGTTTAGGACCAGTACATTCGGATGTATGTGGTCCTATCAATATTCAAGTCATAGGAGGTTTTTCTTACTTCATCACATTCATAGATGACCATAGTAGGTATGGTCACGTATATCTGATGAAGCACAAATCTGAAGCCTTTGAAAAGTTCAAAGTATTCAGATCTGAGATAGAAAAACAAAGTGACAAAAATATTAAGATATTTTGATCAGATCAAGGTGGGGAATACTTAAGCCAAGAGTTCTTAGAATATTTGAAAGAGAATGGGTTTCTCTCTCAGTGGACTTCTCCTAGTACGCCACAGTATAATGGTGTATCAGAAAGGATAAATCACACATTATTAGATATGGTGCGATCAATGATGAGCCTTGTAAACCTTCCAAAAATGTTTTAGGGTTATGCGCTATACACAACCGAATATACTCTAAACCGAGTTCCGTCTAAGTCAATCAATTCCACTCCCTATGAGATATGATATGGAAAGAAATCATTCCTTAGTCATCTAAGGATTTGGGATTGCTATGCTTATGTAAAGCGTAATGAGTCGGACAAGCTTGGAGCTAGATTTGACAAGTATAATTTTGTGGGGTATCCTAAAAAAACAAAAGGATACTACTTCTATTACCCACTCAAGTAAAAGGTTTTTGTCTCGAGGCATGCCATATTCCTAGAGAATGAGATTTTTCTAAGAAAGGACAGTGAGAGTAATATTGAGCTTAGTGAAGCTCAAGAACCACAAATTGACAGACCGATTAAATGACATAGAGCAAATGCTAAATGCAGTGGGAGTTAAGCAGGAGACTCAACTCACATTCAGGCAACATTTGCGTGAGCCTCTACCAGGAGAGATGGAGCAACAGGTAGCTCCAAGTACACATCAGTTATGTAGGTCTAGTAGGGCATGTTATATTTCTGAGAAATATGGATTTCTTGTAGAAGATGATGAGCTTACTAACTTTGAGGAGGCAATATGTAACATTGACTCCAAGAGATGGCTTAAAAGTCATGAAATCTGAAATGGACTCTATGTACGATAACTAGGTATGGACCTTGGTTGATCCACTTGAAGGGGTAAAACTCATTGGGTACAAATGGGTCTTCAAGAAGAAGACTGACATGGATGGTAATGTGATTACCTATAAGGCGAGGCTAGTCGCAAAAGGTTACAAGTAAAGGCAAGGTGTTGACTTTGATGAAACATTTTTCCCTGTAGCCATGCTTAAGTTCATAAGGATTTTGCTTACGATTGCAGCCTATTACGATTATTAGATATGGTAAATGGATATCAAGACCGCCTTCCTAAACGGTGATTTAGTGGAGGATGTGTATATGACACAACCTAAGGATTTTGAGTCCATTGATTCTCAAAAGGTATGCAAGCTGCAAAGATCCATTTATGGACTTAAGCAAGCCTCTAGAAGCTGGAACATCCGTTTTGATGAAACAATCAAAGAGTTTGATTTTATCAAAAATGAGGATGATCCATGTGTGTACAAGAAGGTTAGTGGGAGTGTTGTTATTTTTTGATATTATATGTAAATAACATATTATTGATAGGAAACAATGTATCCTTGCTGCAAGAAGTGAAGGATTGGTTGTCCGGCAAGTTCTCTATGAAAGATTTAGGAGAAGCAGCCTACATACTGGGTATTAAGATCTATAGGGATAGATTTAGAAGGTTGCTTGGATTGCCCCAATCAACGTACATAGATAAAGTGCTAAAACGACTTAGCATTGAGGAATCAAAGAAGGGATTCCTGTCGGTGTTGCATGGGGTGCATCTCTCCAAGGACATGAGTCCTAAGACCCAAGAGGAGAGAGCATATGGATAGGATTCCATACGCCTCGGTAATCGGATCTATCATGTATGCGATGCTATGTACGAGACCTGATGTTTCTTATGCTTTGAATATCACTAGTAGATATTAAGCAAATCCTGATGAGAAACATTGGATGACCATCAAGAATATCCTTAAGTACTTACGAAGGACTAAGGATATGTTCTTAGTTTATGGAGGATCCGAACTCATAGTTTAGGGTTATACGGTTTTTAGTTTTTGTCTGATAAAGATGATAGGAATGGCTAAAGGATGAAAGGAGGTGTGTCCATGGTGGAGTGAGGTCATGGTATTTATATGGAGTGGATGGAGTGGTTAGGTGAAGCTTGGTAGATGGGTTAGGTGAGGACTGGAGGCTGAGGATTGGTTGATGTGGTAGATGAGGCTCATGGTTGAGGCTGGTAGATGAGCATTGTAAGTGAGGCTCATGGTTGAGGCTGGTAGGTGACTAATGCTAGTCTAGTGTCTGTGGTCTGATGAAGGATGGGTTAAGGTTGGCTGTCTGAGTGTGCCAATGTCTGATGGGTGTGGATGCCTCTCACAAGCCGAGGGCTATCCGTTATATAGACAAGCATGGACAGACTTCAGACTGGTTAGAGTTCCAAGGCAATCAGTGCATACTTCATCTGGTTGGAGTTCGAAAAGGAATTTATCCTTGGGGACAGCTGGCTGCTGATCAAATCTGTTCATGGGGACAGCTGGCTGCTAATCGAATCTGTCCTTGGGGACAGCTGGCTGCTAATCAGTGCGGACTTCAATTGGGTTGAAATCCGGAGGGTGTCTGGATTTAGGACAGTTGGTTGTCTTTTGAGCACTACAGCACATGGACGATTGCTTTTGAGTTACTTCCCGTAACAGCGTTCTAATTATTGTACTGGGGGCTCCACTTGCGTGGACTGTGGCTGCTGAGATGTCGAGTCGATTGTTGGTTGCTTCACATGCGTGAATTGTGGCCGATAATAGTTGCTGAGTTGTCTTGTCACTTTGCTGGTGCTAGAATGTCACATCACCTTTGCTGGTGCTGACTAGAGGATAAGGCTGAAGAGTCATATGCATGACATTGTCAGTCTGGAGATAAGGTTGGGAGTCGCATGCGTGACATGGCTGTTAGAGAGTCGCATGCGTGACATGGCTGTTAGAGAGTCACATGCGTGACATTGTCAATCTGAGGATAAGGTTGGAACTCCTGGGCTTGAGCTTTTGAGCTTGATTTCCACATATGTGGACTTCTGCTGGAATTGCTGGGCTTCACCTGCGTGAATAGTGTTGGACTGAGAATAGGCCGAAACTTCACATGCGTGAAAGATAAGGCCTGATCTGTCATATGATAGATTACATTATATCGTAATCTTCATATGGGTCTTGAGCATCTTGTAGGCAGATCTGATTTGAGGGTCTTGGCTGAGATGATCCTTCATCTTCATCTGAATCTCCTAGCTGGGATAATTCTTCTAATAATTTTTTCTTCGGTTCTTTTTTGCTAGGAGTCTTGCTTGAAGATGGAGAGGCTATAGTCTTTTCTGGTTTTGGAAATTGTCTGAGATTATCATAAGTGATAAGCCATCTGCTAATGTTACTTAATGATAATCTTTCACTTGGTTTGAAATTCTTCCACCATTTGATTCTGAATCTTCTCTCCAAGATAGGAGGATACTAACGGTCGAGAGACCGACTGATGGTAAAATCCCATCCCACAATCCATGGAACTTAGAATTCAGCTGCAAACATGATGGATTTATTTCCATAAAATGCTGTTTTGAGATGATTATGGAAATAATCCCATGCTTTCAATATTGGGTCTGGAAGTATTTCTTTTGTTATTCCAAAGTAAATCCACCAATCATGGGTCCAACTTGGAACCTTTCTGTTGAACTTATGGCAGAAGCTGAGGAACCAACTGTGGTCTGTGGGTTTAAGGTAGAATGCCTTATACCACGCTTGCTGGTAATCAAAGTAGTTATACTGAGAAGGTTGGTATTTCTGAGAGAATGTTCTGGTTTGGTATGGGTTTCCCCATTCTTCTTTGGTTATAAATTTTTTGATTCTGAGTTTTGAGTAGGCAATTGCCTCTGAGTTCTGTTCTGATTTTGAGTCACCTCTGCTGAGTCTGTGTTAACCAGGATGAACTCATAATATTCTTGGGTTTTTAAGGGATTCTGGAATCCTCTGGGTAAATGGTACTGGATAATCTTTCCATTGACCGAGGGGAAAATTCTGGGTAATTTTGGGATCTGGTCGCCCCCTATTTCTTCTTCTTCTAGGTGTTTAACAATAAGAGAACAATTCTTACAGAAGTATGGAGTGAACATGGATATTCTGGAAGGGCTGGATCTAGTTTGTTCTGGCCCAATGCTGGGACTAGGAGGAGACTGTTTTCGGGTTGCTTGGGAATAGCTTCGAGAGGGTGAAGCTAAGGCGGAATACTGGTTTCTGAGAGGGATAAAGGTCTTGGGTGGAGTCAAGACTGAATACTGGGGTGCTAAGGCTATTGGCTTTGCATAGGAAGATTTGGTTCTGGGTTTTTCTGTCATTTTGTTCCTGAAAGGAATGAATTCTTGGATTAAAGAATCTGGTAGGCTGCTTTATGTGCTTTTTTGAAAATTCGATTTAAAAACCGAATGCAAGATTTTTTGAAGTTTCTTTTGCAAGAAATGTTCGATAAAATCGATTGATAGAACTATTTTCTGTGTCAAAATCTTTTTGGGTCTTAGTCTAGATTCCTGCATGACATCTGACTAAGTTTCTGTCTAAGGATTAACATCCTATGAATCTGAAGGTGACTTGATTTTTTGAAACATATGTGGTTATACCCTTTTCATTTATTCTCATTTCGTATAGGAGCGCCAGAAATGACATTCCTAGGATGATTGTGGGGACGTCTTTGATGACGATGAAGGTTGTTTTAAACCAGGTGCCTTCCTGACAGACATATACATCTGGGATTTCGTATTCTACCCGAAGGTCCTCATTGTTTGATGTGTATAGTTTTCTGTTGTCTTTTCATAATAGTTTCTAGGGAACAGTCCTTCTGGGACACTGTTTATGCCTGACCCTGAGTCAACTAAGGCATAGATTTCTTTTGTTTCATTTCTGACCTTAAGGGTGGTCCTGGCATACCATCTTGGTATTCTTACTGTTGTGATTTCATTTATGTAGTTTTCTTGTCTGCTTTCTTCTTCCTGGAGCTTTTCTTTTCCCTTATCTGTTCTTTCTAATCTTTCTATTTCTGTCTGAAGCGTTTTAATTTCTTGCTTTATCTGCTCAATTTCTTTATCGAGCCGATAAATTGGATATGTTTTTAGTTTTTCTTCTTGTTTTCTTTCTTTAATGATTTCTGGTAGACTTAGAACTTTCTTTCTAGGTCTAGGCTGTAGTTCTTCCTTAAGTTTCTCTACATATTTTTTTCTTAATAGTGGGTCATCTATTTCTTCTACATATTTTTTTCTTAATAGTGGGTCATCTATTTCTCCTACGAGATTAATGAGTAAGTCACTCTTTCTGTTTCTAATCATGCTGATCTTGAGTTTTTCTATACATCCGCATAGATTAACTCCATCTGAGCTTTATGAAGATAATTCTTCTGAAGAATTTTCTTCTTCTTCGATCAGACAAATCTAATCATTATCTGGGCTATCTTCTTCTTCCGAATAATAGCTGCTCTTACCGTCTGAGATCATGATTTTTACTATCTTTTCTTTTTGTTTACCTGTGATGTCTAATTCCTGAATCTGTGAGATCCTACAGTCTTTTTTGTAATGTCCTTTTCTACCACAACCAAAGCACACTGTAGTGCCTTCTTGCCTTGGTTTAGATCTCTGTTTCTTTCTTTCCCATGCGGGAAATCTTCTAGGTTTTTGATTTCTGAATTTCCTTTTTTCCCATTGCGAGAACTCTTCCTGTCTCCTAGGCTGAGATCTGTAATTTCTGGGGTATACTATTTTTCTACTGGCTTTCTTCTTTTTTTGAGGGTGAAACGAGGACTTCGTAACCATACTGTTTGCAAAATCCTCCTAATTCCTTTTTGGTAGTAACTTCATCCTTTTTTAGTTTGGACTGAAGTTTCATTTCTGTACACATTCTTAATGTAATTCTTTTAATGACATTGCAAATATCTCCGTAGGTAACCTTCTCCCATTCAATGTTACCTCCGCATTCTTCTGTTAATGCTTCATTTACTTTCTCTAATAAGAGATTGGGTAATCCTGAGATAAATTTCTCTTTCCAGAAAGGAGACTTGCGGTCTTCTCTTTTTAGGACTCTACAAAGAAAAGTATCTGTGTACCATCTGAAATCTTGCATCTTGGAACATCTAAGTCTCATCAAAAGCATTCTGTTACTCTCTTGCTTTCGATCTTTTTATCCTATGAAGTGCCTGTAGATGGCATGGATCAATATTTCTGTTGTATTTGGTTCTTCTGTGGTTTTTGAAGAGTTTGGTTTTACTAGGATTTTTCTGCTGGTTAGTATGTTTTCTCTGTCTCCAGGTGTAAGGTATATGTTCCACCATCCTTCTAGTTATCCGGTGAAACCTTGCATTAGGATTTTTACGTTGTTTTCTTCTGAGGTCTTGTTAGCTCTTAGGGCTCCTGCGGCCATAGTCATTTCTAACAAGAGGTTCCAAATTTCTCGTTCAGACATGCCGTCTATGTTCCATTCACAAACTCCATCACCAGTGTAAACTTCTCTTCTGAAGTTTTTCCTTTCCTCAAACTGGATGTCTGGAGGTGTTGGTCTAGGATAATAATCCTTCTGGGTTTTGTAGTAAGTTTGCTCTTCAGTTTTGATTTTATTGATTTGATCTTGGGCTGATATCATGCTTAACCTAACTCCTTTGAGTCTACTGGTTATCTGATCTATGATTTTATCTTCTTTACTTCTAAGGCCTTTCGCCCAGCTATTGTCTATCTCGAAGATAGGTTTCTGCATTTTTATGTCTTGAATTACCTTGGAATTCCCAGATTCCTTAGTAATACCTTTTTCTATTCTGTTTAGTTGTTCTGACATGGTGTGTAATAGTTGATTGCTGTAATTGTTCTGTTGAACTATCTTTCTGACTTCGCTATTGGTTGCGACTTGGTTTAGCTGTTCATTATCTGGTTTGAGATGCTTCAATGGAGAAGCAATCAATGTCTGGTTTTTGTAATTGATTTGGCGTTCCTCTAAAGGAATATGTTCTGAGTTAATCTCTTGTTATCTGTAGTCTTCCAAATCACTCCCAATGATTTGAAAGGGTACTTGTCTGTAATTTTCTTAATTTTACATGCTATCTTAAGCCATGTAAAGTAAGGGACTTCTATTTCTATTGTGTTCATGTAACTGCAGTACTCTTGTTTTATAGCTTCTCTTTCTTCTGCATTTGTGGCTTTCCAAAGCCATTTAACTCTGTTTGTTTTGTTCTGACAGGAAATCTTTCCTGATTTTTTCTTTGTTTATCTCAAATTTCTTTGAGATCATGTTTAGTTGTGTTGGGATTTCATCCCTCATCTGAGAATGGGTTGGTGAATAATCTGTGAGTTTTCATAATACAGGTTCGGGACGTTGGGTTCTAGGTCCACTCCCTTGAGCTTCAGGTTTCTGGTGCTAGTGCTACTAGCTTCTTCTAATTCTATTCTTGGTGTCCTTAAGTTGTAGGACCTTTTGAAGTTATAACTGATATTTTCTGTCATCTTGAGTTATTTCATTAACTGTTTGGTTTTTCTTAACTGATTTTCTTGGTGGTTGGATCTGTTCTAGTATCCAATTGTTTTTGATTTCAACATCTTCCCATTCGTACATCTGCGGTACAATGTCTGATGTTTGTCATCTGTAGCCAGAAATAAGGTTTGTCCTTTCGGAGTTTTCTTTATTCCTTTGGCATTGATTCTGGTTGTCATTATTTTATAGACGACTATGTAAACTATGCTGAGTGGGTTAGACCCTGGGTTTATGTGTTCATAGCCTAAGGTCTTAATGTCTATGACTAAAATGTCCTTGATGGCTCTATCTATCTCTGTACTAAGGTTGGGGTAGTTCTCAAAGTAGATCGGTCCCCAATTGACATTTGTACTGATGACACTGAGAGCTGCATCTTTTGCCTTATGGAATCTTCCATCTTTGGGGCAATGAAAATAGGTTTGTTTAGGCCTAGCCTATAATTTGGAATGATAGCAACTTGGACCGTTGCTACATGTAGGTACTTGTATTTGGTGCTGATTGACTGAAGGTCTTTGTCTCTGAAGAGTCTGACACTAGTCTGACCATTTTCTAGCCTAATGGGTAGGCTATGTTCTGCAGTCTTGATTCTACATTCCTCTAAGAGGTCAAAAGTTCCTATCTTGTAAATCTGACTGTACCTGACTTTTGGAATCTTGTTTGTTAAGTCTGTCTGGATTCTGGATGCTGACTGAGTTAGCATATTTATGGCTTCTTCTTGGTTTAAGTCTTGGATTTCGGATTCATTATTTTCTAACTTTTCTATCTCACTAAGCTTCTGAATCTTAGTTAATTTCTTAATTAACCTGTCCATTTTGGTTTAGGGATGACGGGATTGATGCCGGGAACACTGTCCTTCTCTCATGGGTCTTACGCTTACCAATGGTCTCACGCTTACCAACGGACTCACTTTCCACGTTTCCTCCTAAGAATGGACAAGCGAACTAAGAAGCCTGCTAACTAACATTCTTTCACTTAATGGGATCTAAAAGCTAGGAAGCAATGTTTCGTATCAACCTTGACTTCCTTCCCAGGAAGTAGTGCCAAATCTTATGCTAACTTCCTTTGTGCGAAGGAATTGTGCTTTTGTGCAAAAATTAAGCGATAAAGGCAATAAAAGCAACTTCCATACTCCTCCCCTCCCTGGGAAAGAAAATTTTTGCACAACATTTTTGAAAACAAAACTGATATTTAAAAAATGCATAGAAACTAGTATTGAATTTATGAAACTGAAAGCTGAAAGCTTACAACTGATATTGGTTTACAAGAGGTTGGCCAAAGCTGGCCTTGACAAGGTGGTAGCCGAAGTTGGCTCTGACAAAGTACTGGATACAAGAGATTAGCCAAACTTGGCTCTGATACTAAATAAGGGCATTAAGAAAAACAAAGTAGTCAAGGGGAAGTGTTATTTCTGTGGCAAGGACGGGCACTAGAAGTGAAACTGCAGGGCTTATCTAGATAGCCTGAAAGAAAAGAAGCATACGGATGCTTTTGCATCAGGTATATTTATGATTGAGATGTTTTCTTCCGTTACTTCTTATTCCACTTGAGTATTGGATACCGGTTGTGGATCTCATATTTGTATTAATATGTAGATAATAAAAAGCAGTAGAAAGCTGGAGAAAGATAAAGTGATCCTGCACATGAGAAATGGAGCAAATGTTGCTGCTTTTGCTGTAGGATTTTGTTCTTTGTCTTTGCCCACTGGGCTTGGAATGGAGCTTAGTAATTGTAACTATGTTCCAAACATAACAAAGAATATTATTTAAGTTTTATGCTTTGTAAATGATGGATATTCATTTGAAATTAAAAATAAAGAAATTTTAATTTTTAAAATGAAATGTTCTTTGGTTCTGCTGAAATGTTTAACGGGATTTATGTTTTGAATTTACAAAGCTCTGTTCTCAATATAGAAACTAAGAAATTAAAATCAAATAATTCTAAGAACTCGTACTTATGGCACTGTTGTTTAGGACATGTAAATGAAACATGTTTAACCAAGTTACATAAAAGGATGGCTACTTGGACTCATTCGATTGAAAATCGTCTGCGGAATGTGAGTCGAGCTTACGTGGCAAAATGACTAAGTCACTTTTACTAAAAAGGGTGAGCGAGCGACTAAATGTTTAGGACTAATACATTTGGATGTATGTGGTCCTATCAATATTCAAGTCATAGGAGGTTTTTCTTGCTTCATCACATTCATAGATGACCATAGTATGTATGGTCACGTATATTCGATGAAGCACAAATCTGAAGCCTTTGAAAAGTTCAAAGTATTTAGATCTGAGATAGAAAAATAAAGTGGCAAAAATATTAAGATACTTTGATCAGATCGAAGTGGGGAATACTTAAGCCAAGAGTTCTTAGAATATTTGAAAGAGAATGGGTTTCTCTCTCAGTGGACTTCTTCTGGTACGCCACAGCATAATGGTGTATCAGAAAGGAGGAATCACACATTATTAGATATGGTGCGATCAATGATGAGCCTTGCAAACCTCCCAAAAATGTTTTAGGGTTATGCGCTATACACAACTGAATATACTCTAAACCGAGTTCCGTCTAAGTCAGTCAATTCCACTCCTTATGAGATATGGTGTGGAAAGAAATCATCCCTTAGTCATCTAAGGATTTGGGGTTGCTACGCTTATGTAAAGCGTAATGAGTCGGACAAGCTTAGAGCTAGATCTGACAAGTATAATTTTGTAGGGTATCCTAAAGAAACAAAAGAATACTACTATCACCCACTCAAGCAAAAGGTTTTTGTCTCGAGGCAGGCCATATTCCTAGAGAATGAGATTTTTCTAAGAAAGGACAGTGAGAGAAATATTGAGCTTAGTGAAGCTCAAGAACCACAAATTGACATACCGATTAAATGACAGAGAGCAAATGCTAAATGCAGTGGGAGTTAAGCAGGAGACTCAACTCACATTCAGGCAACATTTGCGTGAGCCTCTATCAGGAGAGATGGAGCAACAGGTAGCTCCAAGTATACATCAGCTACGTAGATCTAGTAGGGCATGTTATATTCATGAGAAATATGGATTTCTTGTAGAAGATGATGAGCTTACTAACTTTGAGGAGGCAATATGTAACATTGACTCCAAGAGATGGCTTAAAGTCATGAAATCTGAAATGGACTCTATGTACGATAACTAGGTATGGACCTTGGTTGATCCACCTGAAGGGGTAAAACCCATTGGGTGCAAATGGGTCTTCAAGAAGAAGACCGACATGGATGGTAATGTGATTACCTATAAGGTAAGGCTAGTCACAAAATGTTACAAGCAAAAGCAAGGTGTTGACTTTGATGAAACCTTTTTTCCTGTAGCCATGCTTAAGTTCATAAGGATTTTGCTTGCAATTGCAGCCTATTACGATTATTAGATATGGTAAATGGATGTCAAGACTGCCTTCCTAAATGGTGATTTAGTGGAGGATGTGTATATGACACAACCTAAGGGTTTTGAGCCCATTGATTCTCAAAAGGTATGCAAGCTGCAAAGATCCATTTATGGACTTAAGCAAGCCTCTAGAAGCTGAAATATCCGTTTTGATGAAACAATCAAAGAGTTTGATTTTATAAAAAATGAGGATGATCCATGTGTGTACAAGAAGGTTAGTGGGAGTGTTGTTATTTTTTTGATATTATATGTAGATGACATATTATTGATAGGAAACAATGTATCCTTGCTGCAAGAAGTGAAGGATTGGTTGTCGGTAAGTTCTCCATGAAAGATTTGGGAGAAGCAGCCTATATACTGGGTATTAAGATCTATATGGATAGATTTAGAAGGTTGCTTGGATTGTCCCAATCAACGTACATAGATAAAGTGCTAAAACGACTTAGTATTGAGGAATCAAAGAAGGGATTCCTGTCGGTGTTGCATGGGGTGCTTTCTCCAAGGAAATGAGTCCTAAGACTCAAGAGGAGGAGCACATGGATAGGATTCCGTATGCCTCAGTAATCGGATTCATCATATATACGATGCTATGTACGAGATCTGATGTTTCTTATGCTTTGAGTATCACTGGTAGATATCAAGCAAATCCTAATGAGAAACATTGGATGGCCGTTAAGAATATCCTTAAGTACTTACGAAGGACTAAGGATATGTTCTTAGTTTATGGAGGATCCGAACTCATAGTTCAGGGTTATACGGATTCTAGTTTTTGTCTGATAAAGATGATTATAAATCTCAATCACACTGTCTTTACACTCAATGGTGATGTAGTCAGCTAAAAGAGTTTCAAGCAGAAAACGACTGCCGACTCTACAACCGAAGCCAAGTACTTCGCAGCATCAGATGTAGCTAAAAAAGCGGTTTGGATCAAGAAGTTCATCACTGAACTTGGTATGTTCCAAGCATTGTTGATCCAACATACTTGTATTGCGACAACAATGGAGCTATTGCGCAAGCTAAGGAGCCAAAGTCTTATCAGAGGTCCAAACATGTACTCAGGAGATACCATGTAATTAGAGAGATTATTGGTAGAAATGATGTAAAAATAGAATGAGTCTCCACTCAAGATAATGTAGTTGATCCATTCATTAAAGCTCTGCCGCAGCAGAAGCATGATAGTCATGTTGAGTCACTCATATTAGATACATCGGTGATTGGCCCTAGTGCAAGTGGGAGATTGTTAGTGTATGCCCTATATCCAATCGGATTGAATGCTATGTGTGCATACAGTTTATGAGTACGAATCAAATAAAATGGTTTCTTTATCTATCCAGATGTTATTTATTATATATTTGATACTTGTCTGTGAGATAAAGTCCAAAAGAATGTGAACCATGCATATGGAATTTGTAATAGAGATTACAAATTGTGAGATTCAAATTGCTCGTTATGGTTCGATTCTTTAAATTTTTCTGGTCGATGTGCAGATGGGACTGGACACAATCGAACACCGTGAGACGCACACATTGCATATCCTCACCCTTATGGTGAGCAACTGATCTTGCAAGCTGAAGTATGAAGATATTTGGATAGGTGTGTGGATGCTCGTTATTGTAACGATGCATTTGATGACCCACACAGAGATCCCATATGGATATTCTATATAGTGTTAATGATTGTTCTCTTATGGCGGTTGTGCGAGTGATCCTTTGACTTGAGGTATTCACTGCACCTCATGTGTGGAATGCTATACTTTGATGACATACAAACGTCGCTCTAGCCATGAGTGGCAAATATGGTGATAGTTGGGTATGATATGAAACACATGGAGGTGGTGATTGACCAAGATAGAATTCGCTTTCCTTAATATAGAGAGGGTTATATCTCACAGCTACTTGATAGATTGATTAGACTTAAAATCCTTGCAAGGTTGAGTTGAAATCTGAAATGGTTTCGGAGTTCTAATTCATATGAGTTAGTTTTTCCTGAGATCAAGTAAACAAGATCAGTTACAGTGTTGACACTTTCCATGCCATTGACTGATCTGGGATATGTGACGACTGGATTGAATCGTACGGTAATCGATCATGGATAAGTGATGTCGATAACCACATCGACATAACTCTACGATACTTGGGTAATCATGATGCTTTGCTAGAGGCGACTCATGATTTACAATTATGAATAGGTTGACCAAGTCAAAGGGCTGACTGGGTCAACATCTGGATCAGATTGATTCATGATTGTTACCAACATGTCGGGGGCCCAATGGATCACACACATTAAGGAGTTTTTGGATGAGTTAAAATGGGAATTAAGTTGGACTTAATTTAGATTAGATGACCACTTTTCCAAGTCAATTAGGATTGAGTTTGATCCAATCTTAATAGGAATTGAATTGATTTGGATTGATGAATAAAGATTCATCATAGAGGAAGGACTGGCCAAAAAAACTGGCTGTGCCCGGCACGGCCTGTTAAAAAAAAAAATTTGCCGCTTGGAACGGCCCGTGGCGGGCCATGCCAGGCACGATAAACCTTGGATCGTGCCTGGCAAGGCCCGAAATGAGCTTGGCACGGCCCGCCACAAAACCCCAAACCATCCGGTTGCGAGCAAGGCTCCCGGCGATCGAACCATGGAGCAGGTGACGATGGCAGCTGGTGGCGGCGGCGGGATAGGCTACGCTGACTCTGTGGACTCTTTGCCCTGCTTTCGCAGGGGAGTCCTGGGACAAACCCTTCTCGTCCTCTACCGCTGCGGCTGCGTCCCGCCTCTACCTCATGTGCAGCTACGGCGGCCGCATTGTCCCTCACCCTACGGACAAGTCCCTTTGCTACCTCGGCGGCAAGATGCGGATCATCGTCGTCGACAGCCACTCCTCCCTCGCCGACCTCTCAACAAAGCTCTCCCGAGGCCTGTTCGGCGATAATTCCTTCTCCCTCAAGTTCCAATTCCCCAACGAGGAACTCGACTCCCTCATCTCCGTTACCACCACCGAGGATCTCGACAACAAGATCGAGGAGTACGATCGCATCATCCAGTCATCCGCCGACGCAGTCGAGCCCGATGGTGGCGGAGGCAACATCAATTCGAGCCGCTCCAATCTTCTCCGCCTCTTCCTCTTCCCTTCCAAGCCAGAGTCTACCCCTCGTCGATCGGATCCCTCCTCGACGACTCAAAGTCCAAGACTTGGTTTGTCGAGGCACTCAACAGTGCCATGGGAATCGGCATTGACGGCCTCTCCCCTGGTCTCTCCGCCAACTCCACTACCGTCAACTGCCTCCTTGTTCTCGAGGACGACTCTTCCACCCACTCTCGCAGCGTCGGCGGTGGAGTCCCCGGCATTGCTGCCACCTCTGAGCCCGAGCAGCTCATCCTTCCCCACCCGGACTCCTCCGGAAAGCTCGCGCGCCAGGGCCGGACGTCCACTCCATCCCAAACTCCCCGATGCTCGGCACGACATCTTCCTTTGGATCCACCTCGTCTGCCCCCTCACTCTCCAGCCCTTGTGGGCCTAGGCCGTGCCGGGCTTGCTCGATGGGCCGTGCCATGCCTAGCCCGCCTGGGCCGTGCCGGGCTTGGTCCACGGGCCAGATTTTTCAAGCCCAGCACAGACCCTTTTAATGGGCCGTGCTGGGAACGGCTCGGTGCTGTAGCCTGGCATGGCTCGGTTCGTGCTGTACCGGGCCGGCCATGGGCGACCTAGCTTAGTGCCCATCTCTACCCAAGAGTTAGACGTGAGATTATGTGGATATGAGATCATATGGTTAGGATTTGGTTAGCTTGTCCAAATAAGACAATGTATAACAATATCCTAACAAACTTTGTTATATGAACAAATTTGAATTCAGATTTGATCTGAATTTCAAGTGTGACGTGTGGAATTCAAATTGGATTAAATTTGAATTCAAAAACCTGAATATCTGATTGGTTTTATCAAAAGCTAATTTAGTTGTATAGTTTCTAAAAATTGCCATGTGCTGAATTTTGATTGGCTGAAATTTAAACTTTCAACAACTTAACTAAGTTTGATTTTGAGAAACTAATTTTATCTGATATTTGGCTGGTTGAACGTGGCTCATTAAAGCCTCATACCATATCAGATGGCTAAAGAAAAATTTTGAATAAAAAAGATTCCTTAAAATTTGGCCCCTAAGATAAATTCTGCTTCACGCTAAGAAGCCTCATACATCTTCTCCTCTTTCTTCCACGTCCAATAATTCAAATTCTTCCTTCCTAAGAGTTCTTGATCTGATCTTGAACTCTCGTTCTATTTCTTTCTTGATTTGAGAAAGCAAGAAGGCAAGAAAGAGACGTTAGCACCTCTCTGCCAAAAAGGTTGTCAACCAATCCTAGGAGGACTATATCCAAGGACTCTGTGTGGATCACCCCATTGGTGGCCGCACACTTGGGCGGCTAGTGGTAGCGAGGATTCCGGCTTCATCAGCAATCTCCTTCGATAAAGAACACAAGTACATGTGAGTTTCATATTTATTTTATTTTAATTTGATTATCTTCTTTGTTCTTCAGGGATCCAAGCCCTTAGGGGTCTTCAGAGTTGCATCTAGCATACAAAAATTATTGATTCCGCTGATATGAAACTCAAATTGGTTCCATGTTTTTCACCCTGGAAACCCAACATGACCAAGGGTTTTCAGGCTCAACTTGTTTTCAAATGATCTGGGATTCTCATCATGCTAAGCCAAACTTCTATCTATATTGCAAAGCTAAAATGCTCGTGCTTGGCTCATATATGAGTTCAGCTTAAAACGATACTCAAACGCATCTCATTCCTAGCAAACAAGCTTGAGCTCACCTGCTATTAAGCCATTCCCAAGATGTTAATTAACAGTTTGATTTGTTTGCAGCCTCAATGAATGGACTGAACAGGGATTCATCTGCCTTTTAAGATATTATATTGGACCTGTGAACAAAAGAATTCTAATCATGCTTGTAATATTCAATCCCTGAAAGACAGCTAAATGGTAACTTGCTACCAAACTCGATTGATAATTGTGTAGTTATGTGAAAAGACAGGCACAGGAGCACCCTCATTTTTCTACATTATTACATTATCTCATTACTAGAAATGAATTGAGCTAGATAACCACATAAATTCATCTGATGGAAGGGGGAAAAATAAAACAAAACAAAAATAAAAGAACTTAAAGTGGAAGTGGATGCATGCTGTTGTGATATTATTATCGACAGTGGTTGGCTTGAGCATTTTATCATGTGCATGCTGTCCAGAAATGTGATGCTTGAACTCAAATACCAGAACCGTCTGTCAGATTTATTTTGAAAAATTGAGAGATTACATCTGAAAATTGACACGTAAGTCAGCGAATTGATTATCCCAGGTTGATAGATTTATTTTGAGAGCTTTGCAGTTTTAGCTCTGAGATTCATTTAAGCTTTCTGTTGCTCTGACTGGTCGTTGAGACTCTGCACATGGTTCTGTGCTTGGTAGACCCTTTGCTGCAAGTTTAGATTAAGTTATAACAATCAAAGTAAGAAAATTATAATTGTTATAGTTTGATAGAATAAGGTGCAATTTTGCATGCAAATGTCAATGTGGAACATGCAAGATCGGCTAGTTGACTTCCTTATTCCATGTTTTCTCAGAGCTTTATGAAGTCGGCTGTTCATGTCTATCTTTTACAGGTGTGCAGCTTAGATGACAGTTCTACCTTTGGGCATCCGCTGTTTTGGGGGTTGGTTAGTTCTCGTGGATCAGATGTGGGTATCAAATTCTTGGAGGGCAACAAAGGAGATGATGAGTTCGACATGATTTTTTCAATGGGGTTTATCAACAACATCAGCAAACAAATTGATAAACTCCAATTTGGTGCTGTTCTGGAGCAACATTTGCATGTTGAGCAGGTTGAGAATGAGTGGATCACGGTCCATCCAGACGAACCCAACTCATGCCATCTTCACTGTTCAATCTACAGTGCCTTGAACAGTTGCCCTCTTGATAAAATAAGTGTCATGAAAGTGATGATGTAACTCATACTTTTTTCTTTGGAAAGTTCATATTTTAAAGAAAAAAAAAATCGAAGGAAAAAGCTGTTGTATGTATATTACTGTATTGATATTTTAGCATTATCTTTGAAAGACAGGTTTTGATATGACAGGAAAATGTTGAGAAGTGGTTCTGGTCTTCAATCGTATCGTAGAGAATTTTAGGTGCTTGCATTGTTGCCGCGTCGTGACACATAGCTGTTATGTTTGAAGGTAGATGATTGCATGTCAATAAGCTGTTTATCGCACATGTTGGCTATTCACGCTGAATTGTTCCAGGGCCAAAAAATGAGGAGAGTTGGCTATTCACTCTGAATTGTTCGAGGGCCAAAAAATGAAGAGAGATGAAGGAAATCCTGAATCATATCAAATAATTCTCATTAGGAGTCTTAAGTACTCGTAGTGAGGCCCTGCGTGACTTGTGGCTTCATATACTTGTATACCAAAGAGAGCTTGCAAGGAAACCTGAAAAATGAGTCTCAATGTAACACAACTGAAAAGGTCAGGCCGGCCTGGGCTCAAGGTGAAAAGATGAGCCCAAGCGAGGGGCCAACTCAAGCCCGAACTCAAAAAAAAAAAAAAAAAAAAAAAAAAAAAAGAAAGAAAAAATTTGTTACTTTCTTCTTATTTAAATAATAATAATAATAATAATAATAATAATTTATTTTTATTTTATTTAAATAAAAAAGAAAAAATATATTTATAAAATGATAAATATATTTTTAGCATAAAAAGGATAAACATTATAAATTTATTTCTTTTTTTATAGGTCGATGAATTTTTTCTCTCTTGAAATGAGCCTTTAAAATATTTTTTTATTAACTTGCATCCAAACAAATATTTAGATTATTTGTTTTAAATAATTAATTTATCCACGATAGCCTTCAGTGGCCATAATAATTGGCATGTGGAAAAGTAGACTTAAAAATATTAGAAACCTTAACTCTGGTTTCATGAAGCAAGCACATTTTGTTCTTCAATTACTTCGGTGCAAATCCAACACCCTATCTAATGCAGGATAAAAGTCTGCATAAATTGTTAATGCAAGCAGGTAAGCCAGGTCTACATTGAAACTACAATCGATCCTTAAGAGCCAAAGGATGTCTCACCGACCTTTGTCTCGGTATTTTCATCCGAGCCTTGCTAAATCGAACTTCGCCAACCAAACCTCAACTGATCGACCTTTACCTTCACCTAGTCTCGCTTTTGAGCCAAAGCAATGGAACCTCAATAGTCGGAAGTCACCCGATCGACCCTCGAACATCAGATCACCGGAACCACAAGAATCTCAGAACTCATACCCGAAGTGATCCTCCATAAACAAAACGGGAGCCAGATATGGTTCCCCCTCTTCATGATTTGTGGGATCACGAATCCCCCTGATAAGGATACGATAAATCGGCCTTATCATCCTCCAACTTCTAGAATAGCTCTCCGAAAATCAGATAACAGCTTACATATCCTCTCCCTTTAAATACCGAGCCCTGTGAGCGCTAAAAGGGAAGGGACAAACACTCTGTGAGATCTTCTTATCCTCCTCTTTCTCTTCAGAACATTCTCCTTATTATCTGAAGTTGAAGATTAACTACTGACTTGGGAGTCAGAGGGTTCTTCATGGGGATCACTCACTTCATTCCCCATGAAAGGATGCTGTTTTGCAGGATTCCAAGGATGGAAGAACGCCACTCGAATCCTGGCATACGCCACTACCTCATTCCCAAGTCGGAGAACGAAAATTTGCAGCAACAGATTGGCACTAGAGGAAGGGCCTTAAGTCTCCATAACTTAATAAATCCTAGGAGAAAAGGTTCGAAAGAGAAAAATGTCATTCAAAATGGTGAACCGTAAAAGGACAACTGTACATGTCCTTGACCAAGCCAACTCTCAAAGGCCTGATCTCTAATATAACGCGATGTCCCCGCAGCCATCCCAGTTTGCTGCTCACCGCTACCTGAAACATCTGTCACACAGGACCAATTCGGTATATTGGTCCAACAACTCCAAGCCTTAATATAGCTGGTGCAAGGACTCCAAGGCATCGTTCCCTTAACAGCACTAAATTATCAACCTCTCGCAGGCGTGCAACAACATCCCGTCGGAGCAGTGGCACCGATTCAACCAACGGTGCCTAATCTGTTGGAGGCCACAAGTCCCGCAAGATAATTAGGTCATGAGGTGGGGGTAGTAAAGCCAATCCCATCAGAAGTTGGAGATAGGGACTTCCCCCGACATTGCTAGGCCCGCTCCTTGTCTTTAGTTTCTTCTCATCGTGATTCAACGCCAAGACGTCGATCTTCCCTTCCAGCCTTTCCATCCGTCCGAGCCAAGGTATTTGAGCAAAAAATCCAAAAGATGCGCCAAGACCTGGATGCCATAAAGTATGCCTCCTTGCCGGAATCTTGGGTGGAACAGGGACTACCCTTCACCAGGAGGATTATGAACAAAGCTGTCCCACCATATATAAAGCTCCTTGCCATTGAGACAATGGGAGAACGGACCCGGATGACCATCTGAGTAGCTTTTAGTCAATAATGTTGCTCCATGAAGCCTCATATGCGATCCTCTGTCGCACTTTTCCCTTAACTCTTAGGGGCCCCGCTAGAGTATAGTTCGGCATGCTAAAGTCAAACTCCATTGACTCTTTTAACAAACTTGGTCGGTCCTTCACCAGTCAATTCATCAGTAGCCGCCATTATCAGCGAAGGTTGGATTCTCTCTCTGAATTGAAAGAGCGGGAGAGGGAATCCCTGAAGAGTTTCTTGAGCTGTTTCAATATGGCCATGTTGGAGGTTGACCATCTCAATCATGAGGTGGCCATGTCCGCTTTGGTGAGCGGAGTGCTGAAAGAGAGAGACTTCTATCTATCACTGAAGGTAAACTACCCGCGAAGTCTCTCCGACGTGATGGCCCTAGCAGACAAATACGTTAGGATGGAAGAGTACAGAAGGTCGACTCGAGTTGAGCACTCAAAGAAGAAAAAAAAGAATAGCTCAAATAAAAGCTCACCGACTCACCCTACCTACAAAGACAAAGGCCTTCGCCACCCAAGTAGTGCTCCAGAAGCCCAGCGCGAAGGTTCAATCGGTTTACACAGCTTACCATGCCCTAGGATTAAATCCTAATAGAAATAGAGCATCAACTCTCTCGACCGAAGCCCCTCTGGGGAAATTCAACTCGAAGAGATGTAACCAAATACTGCTGGTATTGTCGCGATCATGGGTATGATACTGAGGAATGCTGGCAGCTCAGGCAAGAGATCGAGCAGGGAGGTTGAAGCATTACAGAGGACTTCCGGGGGTAGAAGCTAGAGCAGAGCATCCCTATGAGCTTTGACAAAAACCCCCGCTGAACCCACCAGCAACAGACAACGTGCATATGATTGCCATGGTCGGCTCATCCAAAAGTTGGTTAAACGAGGAACAGAGCCCCTCCAAGAAAATCAAGTGTGAGGAACTCGCATTCTCGAAGAAAGATCTCCAAGGGATACAATACCCCCATAATGACGCACTCGTTGTATCTTTAAATATAAAAAATTATGATGTACATCGAGTCCTTGTCGATAGTGAAAGATCTGTTATTGTTCTTTACTTTGATGCCTTTGTAAAAATGGGAATGAGAGCAAAATACCTTCGGAAGGTGGATCCACCTTTATAGGGTTCATCAGCGATATCATCATACCAGAAGGAGTAATCATTTTGATGGTTTGGGCTAGCAAATGGCCCTGCACGGTGACTATTCCTATGGACTTTCTTGTGACCAAACTTCGGTCACCATATAATGCCACCCTCGGAAAGTCTGGGCAAATGTCCTTCAGAGCGGTGATCTCTATTCTGCACCTATCCATTAAGTTTTCCACAGAGTGGGAGTTGTCTAAGGAAGCCAAGCCACCGTGCAATATTACTTCGTCGCCAACCTTCAGTCTTAA
The DNA here is from genome assembly GCA_900491605.1 of Calamus simplicifolius. Lineage (NCBI taxonomy): Eukaryota > Viridiplantae > Streptophyta > Magnoliopsida > Arecales > Arecaceae > Calamus > Calamus simplicifolius. The sequence goes on along the minus strand of UESW01003987.1, from coordinate 523,784 downwards.
AGGTCGGAGGTCGATGGGCTCGATGCTTGAAAAGATCTTACCAAGTAAAGAGGAGAACTCGTCGAAGATCTTGAAAAGTTCCACTTGAAGAGGGTCGACCTGACCGAACCATCCGAATTGGATCACAATTAGAAAGGAAGCCTTAGCATGACTATTGGGAAATGTGTCCCAAAGCCAATCATCTAGGTTGTAGACCATTGTGCTCATTGTAATTGTATATGAACTTTATAATAAATAAATTTTTTTTTAGCAGTTTATTACATTTATATTTTCCTGTAAAAAACTCTTATGTGAAGAAGTCCTTAGAACTACCTTGCATTCGATATAGAGAGAATATATCAAGTAGTTCTTAAACTTGTTTGCAACCAAAGGATACATTATTATAGGATGATAGCGTATCAAGTATAGGTTGTTGTATGTCATATAGGTTGGTTGTCCGCTTTATCAAGGAGTATGGTGACACTGGTATGATATGCAAGTGAGGTATATGACATCTCACTAAACATGACCCACCTGCGGAGTTCCCTTCTGCCAAAGGTTGTTCGCGAAGGGATATGGATATAAGTGTCCCTCAAACCTGAGATCACCATAGTAGCTTGCAAGCAACCTACTGTACTTTGGTATTGGACTACCTAAATTTCTAATCTAGTGACAGAAGGTTTCTAGGTGCAATCAAGTACTTGTGGAGCAGTGAGTGGATCAAGATGGGATTAACCCCTCCAAATAATTTGAAATGAATGTCTCACTCTATTTCAATTTAGCAAAACCTTGACCAGGATAGTCTTTGTAAGAAGTCACAGGACTTGTGAAGTTGAGACACTTGATGGATAAGCTGATTAAGGGTTGGCAATTAAATCCTAAGTCATCCTAAGCATTGAGGGTCAAATGGATGAATTGTATGGTAACTGTACTCCAGAGGTTCTTGATTGTTGCTCTGCAACCTTTGACCTATCTGGATGTCAGTGTCATTGCTAGATGATGACTTTGATTGGTATTAGAAACGTTCCAGTACTACCGACTTAGTGTTCAAACCTATGGAGGTCATACACCATAGGGGTTTCTACCTGACTTGATGACTGAGAAACTAAATGTTAGTGATTAATTGGAAGATTAAATTGGCAATACGATTGCTGGCTAGCTCAATTTTATTGAGCTATGAAATATGGGTCAAATCAAATGGGATTTGGTTTGGACTCAATTTAGGTTCAATTAAGCCCAATGTTAACACCTTTACCCATTGGAGTTCGAATTATGAATTTAAATTTCAACCTAATTTTTAAATTTAAGTTTTAATTTGAATTTAAAAGGGATGTTAATGATCTCTTCCTAATTACCCCCCTTATCTTCCTTTCCTTTTCTCTCTATGGTTTTCATTTTTATGGGACTAATAATGGGCATTAAAAGGGATGGCTTTTAGCTGAAAAAGAAAGAGAAAAGATTTTTTCCTTATCCTTCATCTTTTTTCTCTCTATGGTTTCTATTTTTATGGGATGGGTGATTGACATTAAAAAGGGGCATTTTTGGTTGGAAACGTTGAAAAAGGAAAAGATGAAGAGATGAGAGGTTTTAAGGGTGAAAGGAATTTTGGCTATAAGGCTAGGTCTAAAAGGTTTTTTCTTTGACATTCTCTGTTGCCCAGATGTAGCAATCCAAGAGGGGGGGTGAATTGGGTTTCTTAAAAATTAATTAGCTAGCAAATATGTGCTCTTCTATTTCCTTTCGCTAATACTTAAAGTGTAGTGATGTGAGGCGACTATGCAAACAATCACAAGAATAGAAAATAATCAAACACACCAAGATTTAATGTGGTTCAGTGCCAAACCTGGCACGTACATCCATATCCCAAGAACATCTTGGGAATCCACTAAACATCATTAGCCTACCTGGCTAGCAAGCTTATTTTTGGGCATAAGCAAGTCTTACAAATACACTTTCGGGTAGACCTCTATCCAACTACGTTTCACAACTATGAAACAAATCAAAGCACAATGAATACAATGTTTAATACAAGATGCTCCTAATAAATGAGCAAATAACAGCAAGATATACTTAGCAACTTGAAGAGCTCAACACGAGGCAGCTTCTTTCTTTAATAGCGCAGCAGCAATGATGAAGCTTTTGTAGATGCTTTGAATGCTCTTCAAAGAGGGTTGTTGGAGCTTTAACAACCACTTCAAGAAGCAGAAATAAATGCACGTTGGTGGCTTTGAAACAATCAATGCTACACTCCAATACACCTCTCTTACAAGAATAAATCTCTCTTTTTTGCATGATTTTTCTCACAATATTTTCACTGATATTTCTCTTTTTCTTTTTCTCACTTTTCACTATTGAATCACTGTTCGAAAACTCTATTTATAACCAACTTAGAAAAATATAGCCATTACATGAACGTTATGAAATAGAATGAGAGAGAGAACAACACTTGGCAAGCTTAGCTAAGGAGTCTGACCATCCAAGATAAAAATCCGATTGCCTAACTCCAGAGTTTAGATGCCCAAGTGAAGAAATTAGAAGCCCAATAGCAGAATCGGTAGGTTGGAATGAAATATTAGAATCTAAATAAATCTTCTGTAACAACAATCATTATTATTCATGCCCATTGGCCTTCCAAGTGGATTCCATTCATAGATGATGTAGTATCGAAAGATTTTGTTAATGATAAAGAAAATTATCTCATTCTCATTGCTTGTATGGTAAAGAAAATTAGTGCATTATGGTCGTAAAGGGGTAAGGCATTCTTGGTCTCTATTTCTCTCATTTACGGATAGTCCAGAAAGGGAAGGCTACTGGTAGTACACCGAACTATTTGATTCAATGGGCGTATGGTAGGGATAGTAGGGATGCATCGCTAAGGGAGGTTACTAGTAATACCTTGGTGTGATTGACCAAACTACCTATGTACCGAAAGAGTTAATAGGCCGTCAAGAGGGTTGTTCATGACCACCAAGGAGGGTAAAAACCTCTTTCTCCATGAGAGGCGATCGATGGCTGTGGTAAAGAAAATTAGATTGCTTCTTTAAAAAAAAGGCATCATTATCCATTGGAATATATCTATATTTGGGTAGTCAGGATAGATCAATCTTTCAAAAAAAAAAAAAGAAAGTGTATTCGCTGGGTTGGAACCATCAGGCCTTATCTATCTAGCCCAGTTGTTATTATTATTATTTTTTTGGATATGTTGGAATCAAATCATTTTGTTTTATATTAATGATGTTATGGTTTTATCATATATTTTCTTTCCTTAAGTTTAAAATTTCTTGCATTAAAATACGCCTCCTGAGCCTCTAAGCTTGCGGAGTCTTGCATAGATTGGCCCAAGTGACTAATGAGCTACGATCGAACATGGTCTAATTAACAAAAATTTTACTTAAGATGATAATTTTAAAATTACATTGAATAGATGCTTAGTATGCTATTGCTCATGTTATGCATATTAGATTTTCTATACTGTGCATGAGATAAAATTATATTTAGTGGTAGTGTGAAAAATCATAATGCAAATTCTTTTAGAGTTTGATTGATTAATTAGTATCTAGAAAAGTGGTTCTAAAGAGATCATGGTTTCTTAATTGGTTCTATGACTTATCTGGCCAATTAAATTGGTGTATAAGAAAAGCAATGGGGGACCCCACCTCTCTTCCACTAGCTTGGCCAATTTGATTGATTCAGACCTTGATTTGGATATGCTATATTGATTAAGATCACTACCTAATACCTTTGTTTATAAACTGGCTAATGTTATATTGTTAATATGATTTTGATTAATTGAAGACTAGCTACAACATCTTTAATTAATCAAAGTTATATATTGAGTTGCAAAGCTCACATAAGGTTAGATGACATTAATTATAATTAATTATATTTAATATAATAATTTTTTTTTACAAAAATTTTATTATATTTGTATAATTAATTAGGATGGGATAATAAATTATTTTCTTAATTACTCATAGGAATTAAGAAAAAAATATAATTTATTAGTCACATCATTAAGTTAATGAATCTATTTAAGTATAAGAACTTAGCCCATAGGTAGTTATTATATGTTATTGATTCATATCTTCTATACTTACATTGGTAAGACATGACATTAAGTTGTATGCTTCAATTTCAGTTACATGAATAGGATTATTTATTTTATGCAGCTATTTTATCTATGATATTTCTGACATGAAATGTAATGTTCCTGATTTAAATGATGATAATTATATAGTATGGAAGAAAAAAATTTTCCTTCAGTTAGAGTGCATGGATATTGACTATGCCATCAAAAGGATGAACCATCTGTAGTTACACCTACTAGTATTCAGGCTGAGATTGCTGCGTATGAATGATGGGAGCGATCTAATCACCTCAGTATGATGTTCATACGTATTAAGATTTCTGCTAGTATACATGGTTCAATTCCTGAGTACAAAAATATCAAAGAACTTTTGAAGGCTATTGATGCATAGTTTGAGTCTTCAAATAAGGCACTAGCCCCACTCTAATGGCAAAATTATCATCAATGAAGCTCACTATTATCAAAAGTGTGCGTGAGCACATCATGAAGATAAGGGACATTGCAGCTCAGTTAAAATCCCTAGAAGAAGAGATTTATATGAAACAATCTGAAGGATTCTCCTCTAGTGATGGTGAGCATTTGGTTTGTAAGCTTAAGAATTCATATTTGGATTGAAACAAGCCTCACGTCAGTGGTATTTAAAATTTTATGATGTGATCTCTTCTTTTGGTTTTGTAGAGAGCATCATGGATCAATGTATATACTAGAAGATTAGTGGGAGCAAAATTTATGTCTTAATCCTATATATGGATGACATTCTATTTGCAACCAATGATAAAGGGTTGCTACGTGAAGTGAAATAATTTATCTCCAAGAACTTTGATATGAAAGATAAGAGTAAGGCATCTTATGTTATTGGCATTAAGATCCATAGGGAAAGAGCTCGATGCATTTTAAGATTATCTCAAGAAACTTATATCAATAAAGTATTAAAGAGATTTCGGATGAAAGATTATTCACCAAGTGTTGCACCTATAGTAAAGGGTGACAAGTTCACTTTGAATCAGTACCCTAAAAATGAACTTGAACGGAAACAAATGCATAACATTCCATATGCTTCAGTTGTTGGGAGCCTAATATATGCTCAAGTTTGCACAAGACGTGTCATTGCATTTGCAATAGGAATGTTGAAAAGATATCAGAGTAATCCATGTTTAGACCATTGAAGGCTGCTAAAAAGGTCATGAGGTATATTCAAGTGCAAGGACTATATGCTCATGTATAGACGAACTGATCATTTAAAGATAGAGGATTACTCAGATTTGGACTTTATTGCTGCGTTGATTCTCAAAAATTAATATCATAATTTATATTTATGTTAGCTAGTGGAACCATATCATGGAGGAGTGCAAAGCAGACTTTGACTGCTACCTCTATTATGGAAGCAGAGTTTGTTTCTTGTTTTGAGGCTACATCGCACGGTGTATGATTGAAGAGTTCATCTCAGAGCTTAGAATTGTTGATTCTATTACTATACCACTTAAATTATACTGTAACAATTCAGTTGCTATATTTTAGCTAAAAATCATAAGAGTGGTAGCTGAAGTAAGCACATCGACATTAAGTATTTAGCCATAAGAGAGCGTGTTAAAAAAAATAAAGTGGTCATAAAATATGTTAGCACTAAATTAATGATAGCTGATCTTTAACAAACAGCATGTCAATTAAGAATTTTAAGGATTATATGGTATGAATAGAAATTGGTCACATGATATAATTTAGTTGCATGGACAACTACTTGTATAATGGAACTCTTATTTAAGTTATTTATTTATTTCTTATTTGGGTGCATACATTATTATTTGACTTTTGAGAATAACAAAATTTTCTTTTGGACTCTGAATAAATGTAGGGTTTTCATTAAGTTATGTTATCACATTTGAAATAGTGGTAAAGGAATTAAATGCATTATAATACATAGAAGGTAATACTCAATTATAGAGGACCTATCGCCACGATTCATTTGTTTGGTTTCTTTAAGTATTGAGGACTATGGATTAAAATAAAATATACGAATCAAATGGAAGAATGTAGTATCCAGTAGGTGATGGTCCTATTTTATTTTTATCTGGTAACCAACCACTTGCAGATATCTCTCAGCCTCTTCGAGATAATTCTCAAAATATCCATCTACTAATTAAGGAAGTGATAACTATATCTCAACTCATTTAAGCCTTTTCCCAACTATATGGGGTGATAACTATATCTCTTTAAAAATTAAAAAAGGGCCTATTTTGATGAAAATAAGTGAGATAAGAGAGTTGGATTTCTCTATAAATTGAGATCCATTCCTGAAGGTTTTTCATATCATACATGAGAAAACCATACAGTAGCGATAAAGAGATTGAGTTGCTGATCAAGAGCAAATTCTAAGAGTATACACCATCATCGTGCGATTGCTCATTGATTAAAAGTACTCAATCAAGATCCTCAAGAGGGCCCTCCTTCGGCCCTCTTTCTGTTCGACAAATAGAACATCAAACTTCTGTTCAGCCCTCCTTCGGCCCAAGAGGGCCGAATAGAGGGCCTCAGCTTCTATTCGGCCCAACAGGACCAAACAAAGGACCTTTGTTCGGCCTATCAGGGCCAAATAGTGGTGTAAAAGAAATTACAGGGGGCATAATGGTCATTATCTATTGGGGTAAACTGGGTATTTTTTTAAAGTGTGGGTGTCGAGAGCAAAAATTGTGGTGTATTTAGAAGCTCCCTAATCTGTTTGTCATACCAAACACAGTAATCAATATTACTGTAGTATTACTTGTGTATACCAAACATAGCAATCAACATTATTGATAATCTATCAAGTGATAATCTATCTTATAGGCAATCCACATTATCATTTAGGATTGCCTGGCGATGCACCAAATGTAACCTAAATGAATATATGGGTAGAACTATCAGAAGGTAGCAACAGCCTCGAACATGGTTTGGCAGCCAAGGCAATAATTCTTGCTTTTGTTTTCTTTTGCTTATGTTTAGATTTATATCCTATTCTCCATCTTTGGAGTTAACATGATTTCAAACACGTAATGTTGAAACTGAAGAGTATTTGATCCCTACATTTGAACATGATTTCAAAAAAGGGGGCAATGGAGATGACTTGGTTTAGGGAAGCAATCACTAAGAGCGACTGTCCTATGGTCTATTTTTAAAAATGGCTTTCAACTTTAATTGGTCAAATTTAAATTAAGAGGTCGTCATCATTGGGATTGGTCATCATCTCTAAGATCCATGTGAGTGATCTAGTTTCAATGTTAGAATAGATTCTAAGAGAGTGTTTAGCATGGAGTGATCCAAAAGAAGGTGATGAAATTATTATATTTAGTTATAGCTCAATAATTTTATGTGGCAGTGGTTTTAAATTATCTCTACCTCTATAATCACTATTTATGAGGTCAAGTATTCAACATCACCTTGGACAATAATTTTAATTTACAATTTATAGACCAAAATGCGCTTCATCCACATAAAAATGCTTGATATTATTTTTAAATTAATTTAATATTAATATTATATGATAATAATATAACTTCAAATATTATAATAATTATAATACTATAATATATAATATTATAAAACCTATAATATAAAATAATATATAGTAATAAGTTATCATGATACTAGAAAAATATATTAGGGTAGTTATTTTTTTTAATGTGAAGAGAGGTTGACTAATTAAGAGTAGTTTTGGTATTTCACAATCGATGATACAGGATTTTCATAATATACCAAATATGATAATTTTAAATCACTCAAGATTTTTAATCACTTATAAATATCACACAAAGCCATTGATCTAAGATCACAATGGTGATTATATTACCAAATGTCCCCTTAAGCACATCTTGACTCTAAATAAATTGGGCAAGATATTAGCTTTATATAACCTTTCCATTTCTATGACATAGCTATATTACTAACACCCATTGCTATAATCACTACTATATCGCTTCTATTATCTTCACTGTCATTACTATCATCATCTTACCTACTATCATTAAATTTATATTAAAAAGATAAATTAGCTACATTACATATATTCAAATTTTTAAAATTTTAAAAATAAAACAGATATATAATTTTTATTTCCTACTTTCTAAAATAAAAAATGAAAGTGACCCCTAATAACACCTAGGTATTTGATTTTTCTTTTAACACAAAATTACTATCTACACCAAATTCATCTCAAACCCAAAGTATAATATATAATAAGCATATCAAATCTATACAATTATGACAACATTGAAAATCTCTACAATGTCCAAGCAAAGGTACAAAAATTTAAAAAGAAAATCATCTTTTTTTTTCATCCCAAATTTAATTCACCAAGGGACAAAGTCCCAGCATCTTCTAAATATTGTTTAAGTTCACACAATCTCCATGAAATTTCTATCATGAATTTATATCATACTTCATTTGAAAGTCACGACAATGATCGTAATCGTAGTGTGTTATAGGCAGCTTAGAGTTATGTTGCAAGATAATGTGTCTGGCAGCTGGTATGCACATGTTGGAATAGTTCTCATTGGTGAGGTAAGGGGAGTGGGACCTAAAGAAAGAATTGGAAGCGAGGGAGGATAGAGGGGTGAACCAGAGGTGTTCGATGATTGTGCGCTAGTTTAGAGGATAAACAAGACTAAAGCTAGCGCCGAGCAGGTTGTCAAGGAAGAGAAGGCTAAAGCAATGGTTCAAAGCCCAAGTTTAAAGAAGTTAACTATGGAGGAGCTGCTAAGCTAGATGAGGAGGGGGTGTGAGAGACTAGGGTGAGGGGTTGTTAATTTTGTATAATGTATAAGAAATGGCCATATTTGATGGGAAGACCTTCATCGGTAGAAGAAAAAGATAGGATACAGTAGCTATAGCTAGAGAGAGGAATAAAATAGTAATCTAATCGAATCAACAAATAAAATATAGGTTAGATCGAATATGGGTTAAATCAAAAATTTGCCAACTTATACTTGATTCGTTTGACATATTGCACACAAATCTAGATCTAAACCCAATATTTTAATTAAATAAGTAAATTGATCTAACACACCCCCATCTATTAAATAAGTTAAATCAATTTAAATAGATTAATCAAATTAAATGGTTTTAACGAATTAAATTAGCCTAAAATAGGTTAAACATGTTAAATTAAATAGGTTTAGTATATTTTAAATAGGAAAATAAGTGTTAAACAATTTAAATAGGTTAAATCATGATCTGACTCATTTATTTATTAAATGGATTTAAATATATTGAAGGTCTAAATCTAAAATTAACTTATTTGATAAATAGATTTAAATAGATTGGCCTATTTATAATTCAAATCTATTTATAATAAATCCAAACCTGCTTAAAGCATGTTGGTTGCAGGGCAGGTTGATGAATTGGGTCATAAATCGCCACTCTAGAAAGGAAGGAGAGGGGACTCCATGATGGCTATGTAATATAATGACAAGAATGCATGAAAAGTATTTGCCTTTTTATTAGCTAGTTTGGAGGAGCCAAATGACAAAGGCTGAGCCAAGTAGTAGAGCTTGGCGATCTGTTAGAGCCTGGCTGGCTTTTTTATCATAATGGAATTTTCATCGGTCTCTTGCTTATTTGTCTTTTAATTGGAGTTTTTCATTAACCCTCTGTTTATTTTTGTACATGAAAGAAGTGCAAGCTTGATTTCTTTGTAAATTAAGCTTTTTTTGTTAAAAAGAATAATGACGAACTGTTCTTGGTCATAGCCAAACCAAGATCGAATGAAACTATTATCAAATTGAAATTTGGCTGTTAATGAACTACTTTTTCTTTGAGTTCAGCTTTGATGTTAGATTGACTAACAGACAACAATTTAAAGACCATAAAGTAGCTACACATATGTATGGTACCATGATTAGAATGCATAAGATCCAGTCTATTTCCTCTTCCTTCTAATGACAGGAGTAGAACCATCAAACTTTCCACTGCTTTCCTTCGTATCAACCATAATGTCCACTAATGTGGCTGATCACACCCTCTATTATAATATAATTCAATATTATAATATTATACTTCAAATATTATAATAATTAATACTATATAATATTATATTATAAAACCTATAATATAAAATAATATATAGTCATAAGTTATCATGATACTAGAAAAATATTAGGGTAGTTATTTTTTTAATGTGAAGAGAGGTCGACTAATTAAGAGTAGTTTGGTATTTCACAATCGATGATGCAGGATTTTCATAATATACCAAATATGATAATTTTAAATCACTCAAGATTTTTAATCACTTATAAATATCACACAAAGCCATTGATCTAAGATCACAATGATGATTATATTACCAAATGTCCCCTTAAGCACATCTTGACTCTAAATAAATTGGGCAAGATATTAGCTTTTATATAACCTTTCCATTTCTATGACATAGCTATACTAACACCCATTGCTATAATCACTACTATTATAACTTCTATTATCTTCACTGTCATCATCATCTTACCTACTATCATTAAATTATATTATTAAAAAGATAAATTAGCTACATTACATATATTCAAATTTTTAAAATTTTAAAAATAGATATATAATTTTTATTTTCCTACTTTCTAAAATAAAAAATGAAAGTGACCCCTAATAACACCTAGGTATTTGATTTTTCTTTTAACACAAAATTACTATCTACATCAAATTCATCTCAAACCCAAAGTATAATATATAATAAGCATATCAAATCTATACAATTATGGCAACATTGAAAATCTCTACAATGTCCAAGCAAAGGTACAAAAATTTAAAAAGAAAATCATCTTTTTTTTTTCATCCCAAATTTAATTCACCAAGGGACAAAGTCCCAGCATCTTCTAAATATTGTTTAAGTTCACACAATCTCCATGAAATTTCTATCATGAATTTATATCATACTTCATTTGATAGTCACGACAATGATCGTAATCGTAGTGTGTTATAGGCAGCTTAGAGTTATGTTGCAAGATAATATGTCTGGCAGCTGGTATGCACATGTTGGAATAGTTCTCATTGGTGAGGTAAGGGGAGTGGGACCTAAAGAAAGAATTGGAAGCGAGGGAGGATAGAGGGGTGAACCAGAGGTGTTTGATAATTGTGCGCTAGTTTAGAGGACAGACAAGACTAAAGCTAGCGCCGAGCAGGTTGTCAAGGAAGAGAAGGCTAAAGCAATGGTTCAAAGCCCAAGTTTAAAGAAGTTAACTATGGAGGAGCTGCTAAGCTAGATGAGGAGGGGGTGTGAGAGACTAGGGTGAGGGGTTGTTAATTTTGTATAATGTATAAGAAATGGCCATATTTGATGGGAAGACCTTCATCGGTAGAAGAAAAAGATAGGATACAGTAGCTATAACTAGAGAGAGGAATAAAGATAGTAATCTAATCGAATCAACAAATAAAATATAGGTTAGATTGAATATGGGTTAAATCAAAAATTTGCCAACTTATACTTGATTCGTTTGTCATATTGCACACAAATCTAGATCTAAACCTAATATTTTAATTAAATAAGTAAATTGATCTAACACACCCCCATCTATTAAATAAGTTAAATCAATTTAAATAGATTAATCAAATTAAATGGTTTTAACGAATTAAATTAGCCTAAAATAGGTTAAACATGTTAAATTAAATAGGTTTAGTAGATTTTAAATAGGAAAATAAGTGTTAAACAATTTAAATAGGTTAAATCATGATCTGACTCATTTATTTATTAAATGGATTTAAATATATTGAAGGTCTAAATCTAAAATTAACTTATTTGATAAATAGATTTAAATAGATTGGCCTATTTATAATTCAAATCTATTTATAATAAATCCAAACCTGCTTAAAGCATGTTGGTTGCAGGGCTGGTTGATGAATTGGGTCATAAATCGCCACTCTAGAAAGGAAGGAGAGGGGACCCCATGATGGCTATGTAATATAATGACAAGAATGCATGAAAGTATTTGCCTTTTTATTAGCTAGTTTGGAGGAGCCAAATGACAAAGGCTGAGCCAAGTAGTAGAGCTTGGCGATCTGTTAGAGCCTGGCTGGCTTTTTTATCATAATGGAATTTTCATCGGTCTCTTGCTTATTTGTCTTTTAATTGGAGTTTTTCATTAACCCTCTGTTTATTTTTGTACATGAAAGAAGTGCAAGCTTGATTTCTTTGTAAATTAAGCTTTTTTTGTTAAAAAGAATAATGACGAACTGTTCTTGGTCATAGCCAACCAAGATCGAATGAAACTATTATCAAATTGAAATTTGGCTGTTAATGAACTACTTTTTCTTTGAGTTCAGCTTTGATGTTAGATTGACTAACAGACAACAATTTAAAGACCATTAACTAGCTACACATATGTATGGTACCATGATTAGAATGCATAAGATCCAGTCTATTTCCTCTTCCTTCGAATGACAGGAGTAGAACCATCAAACTTTCCACCGCTTTCCTTCGTATCAACCATAATGTCCACTTTTCCTTCCTTCAGAACATCCCACTAATCCTTTACATCTCAAAGGATTGAACTCGCCCACCGCTATATAATTTTTTCATTTCAAAATCTCCATTTGAGAAAAGAAAAGAGGAGATTACTTTCTGGAACTAGTTGAGCTTTTTATATCAAAGCTTGAAACAACGATAACGTCTTGGTGCAAGAGACTCGAAGTGATGTAGCTGATCCAACATCGTTAGAATAAAAGGTAACAGCAGCTAACGGAGATCATCATCTCTCGACCCCGAGACCCCCTCCGGTCTCGGGGTGCACCAGCATTATCTCACCCTCGAGACCCCCTCCGGTCTCGGGGTGGGATCACCATATCTCAACCCCGAGACCCTCTCCGGTCTCGGGGTGCACTAGCATTATCTCACCCCGAGACCTCCTCCGGTCTAGGGGTGGGATCACCATATCTCGACCCCGAGACCCCCTCCGGTCTCGGATCTGATGTGGCTGATCCAACGTCGTTAGAATAAAAGGTAACAGCAGTAAATGAAGATCACCATCTCTCGACCCCGAGACCCCCTCCGGTCTCGGGGTGCACCAGCATTATCTCACCCCCGAGACCGAAGGCCGGGGTGCACCAACATTATCTCACCCCCGAGACCCCCTCCGTTCTCGGGGTGGGATCACCATATCTCGACCCCGAGACCCCCTCCTGTCTCGGAGTGCACTAGCATTATCTCACCCCCGAGACCCCCTCTGGTCTCGGGTGGGATCACCATATCTCGACCCCGAGACCCCCTCCGGTCTCGGGGTGCACCAGCATTATCTTACCCCCGAGACCCCCTCCGGTCTCGGGGTGGGATCACCATATCTCGACCCCGAGACCCCCTCTGGTCTCGGGGTGCACTAGCATTATCTCACCCCCGAGACCCCCTCCGGTCTCGGGGTGGGATCACCATATCTCGACCCCAAGACCCCCTCCGGTCTCGGGGTGCACTAGCATTATCTCACCCCCGAGACCCCCTCCGGTCTCGGGATGGGATCACCATATCTCGACCACGAGACCCCCTCTGGTCTAGGGGTGCACTAGCATTATCTCACCCCCGAGACCCCCTTCGGTCTCGGGATGGGATCACCATATCTCGACCCCGAGACGCCCTTCGATCTCGGGGTGCACTAGCATTATCTCACCCCCGAGACCCCCTCCGGTCTCGGGGTGGGATCACCATATCTCGACCCCGAGACCCCCTTCGGTCTCGGGGTGCACCAGCATTATCTTACCCCCGAGACCCCCTCCGGTCTCAGGGTGGGATCACCATATCTCGACCCCGAGACCCCCTCCGATCTCGGGGTGCACTAGCATTATCTCACCTCTGAGACCCCCTTCGGTCTCGGGGTGGGATCACCATATCTCGACCCCGAGACCCCCTCCGGTCTCTGGGTGCACTAGCATTATCTCACCCCCGAGACCCCCTCCAGTCTCGGAGTGGGATCACCATATCTCGACCCTGAGACCCCCCCGGTCTCGGGGTGCATCAGCATTATCTCACCTCCGAGACCCCCTCCGATCTCGGGGTGGAATCACCATATCTCGACCCCGAGACCCCCCCTCCGGTCTCGAGGTGCACCGGCATTATCTCACCCCCGGGACCCCCTCCGGTCTCGGGGTGAGATCACCATCTCTCGACCCCAAGACCCCCTCCAATCTCGGGGTGCGCAGGTATCATCAGCGATTAGCACGCGGACCAGCCTTCGAACCAAATGACAGCTCTGGGCCACCTGGCGCGCCCACGTGACTCTCCGTGCGCCCGTGGCTACTTACGGCCATGCCTCATAACGACGTATGGTGCACTGCATGTTCCTGTGCATGACTGTGCCCCGTTACAGAGTACGACTCGCTACCACTTGCAACTGTGCGCGGTCATGTCAAGCAACGGCGCGCACCAAATACAACCGCGGCTGCTAGACACGTGTAACACCATGTTGACATGTAGCGCGGGACGCCTCCGGCGCGCACAGTGATGGTACGATGGTAATCTTCCAGAATAGTAAATGGGATATTCGGACAGGTATAAAAACACATGCCCGCACTGTAAGTAGGGATCCGAACTCTGGTTTTCTAGCTTTCTTCCTCCTAGCAAAACCCTAACTGCCTCAGCTCCCTTCCGCTGAGCGGTTCTTGTCTGATCCCAAGTGACTGACTTGAGCATCGGAGGGTCCCCACCGAAACATCCGGTCTTCGGGGACTTTTCTTGCAGGGGTCGGAGAGAAGGACGTCCGTCTTCCCCGACGTTTGAAGAAGGTGACTTGGCGTCATCAGATTGGCGAACCAGGAAGGGGGAGGAAAGAGAAAGACATCGAACTAACAATCTACATTTTCTCTCTTCAAGCTCTTGAAGCTATGGTGACGACCCGAACGAAGGGAGTTTCTGCCGGTTGCGCTGGGGGGCAGCGCGGGGCCGATCCACCCGCGGAGGCCCCCCGGCTCTCGCGGCTAGCATTCTGGAGCCGCTGCGTCCCCAGGAGGCTGGGCCTTCTGCTCCTCAGGTCGATATCCCCGCACCTCCTCTACAACAGTTCCAAGAAGATCGATTCACCGCCCTGGCCACGCAAGTCCAGTCTTTGGCGGCGGCGGTTCAGGGCCTGTAGCATCAGCAGGCGGCCGCACGGCAGTCGGAGCTGAATCCATCTGTCCCAGGGGTGGTGCAACCCAGCCAGCATTCCTCCCGGAGGAGATCGTCGGTGCCTAGGGATCGCCACCATCGATCTCCACCCAAGCCTCACTACTGGGAAGCCTCTAAGAGACACCGGTCTCCTTCCCGCCACGCTAGTGTCTCTCCTAAGCGGCGGCACGGGAAGGAGGCGGAGCGCCCCCGCCGGCATCGCCGCCCCCGTCTCCGTCTTCTGAATCTTCGGGGGAGGGCTCTTTTGATGGCCGGATGCCTCGTCGAGCCGAGCGTCGACTCGATGAATATAATCAGAGGCTGGAGGAACTTAGCCGTCGGATCACCCACCTGCCAGAAACGGACTACGACAGCGGCCTCCCTTGTCTGCCTCATCATGGAAGAGCCCATCTCCACCCGGTTCCGCCTTCCCCAGCTAGATCCATATGATGGGACCACAGACCCCTTAGACCACTTGGAAAGCTATAAAGTTCTCATGCAAGTCCAGGGGCCACTGACTCGCTCATGTGCATTGCCTTCCCAGCCACCCTGAAGAAGGCCGCCCGAGCTTGGTACTCCCGTCTGCCGCCATGAAGCATCGATTCCTTCCGCCAGTTGGAGAGGGCTTTCTTGGCCCATTTTGACGCATGCCGAAAGATTCCAAGGGTGGCAGATAGCCTCTTCGCCGTCCAGTAGAAGAGCGGTGAGTCCCTGCGGGACTACATCGCTCGTTTAAAGAGGCAGCTCTGGAGGTCTATAACCTTGAAGACTCGGTGGCCACCTTGGCCCTGAAGCGGGGGCTCGCCCGTCTCGCTTCGCATACTCCCTTGACAAGAAGCCGCCGGTTCCTACGCCGAGCTTCTGATCGGGCCCAGAAGTACATCCGGGCTGACGAGGCCGACTTTTCCCGGTGCGAGGCTGGTGGAACGTCCCCAAGAAGCCGGCCCGACCGGAACCTGCCGAAGCTCGCCCCAGGAGACCTGAGCCTCCTCGCCGGCCAGACAACCGCCCCCGAGCCCCTGCACAAGAGATGGACCCTACACCCCATTGCTCACCCCGATATCTCAGATCTTGCTTGAGATTGAAGGGGAGTCCTATCTGCAGCACCCTCCTCCCATGAACCAGAAGATCCCTCGCAACAAGAACCTCTACTGTCGCTACCACCGGGATCACGGCATGATACCAACGAGTGCCGCCAGCTGAAGAAGGCTATTGAAGACCTTATCCAGCGGGGCCACCTGGGAAAGTTCGTCGAGAGGAACAACCCAGGAGCTCCTGGCCTATCAGCGCCCCCGCCGTCGGTGATCGACAATGCCCCAATGGAGAAGACGGTGGCAATGATTTCTTGGGGGGTAGGAGGCCCGTCGAAGAGGCCGAGAGGGGAGGGGGAGTCAGAGTCTATTCCTTTCTTTGAAAAGGACTTAGATGGGGTAGTGAACAAAAATGATGATAGCGTCGTCATGTCCATGACGATCGCTAAACATCCTGTAAAAAGAATTCTAGTTGATAGTGGGAGTTCTGTGGATGTTTTGAACTACGATGCTTTTGTTCGCATGAACCTGTCACCTGATCTACTCCGCCTGTCGCCATGCCTATGATGGGGTTTACGGGAGATTCTGTAAAAGTTGAGGGGGAGGTCACTCTCCTGTGACGGCTGGCACAGCCCCGTGTCAAAGCACTGTTTTCATGAAGTTCTTGGTGGTTTGCGTGCCCCTTGCTTACAACGCGATCCTCGGGAGGCCCGGGCTCAATCTCTTGGATGCTGTCATATCCACTAAAAGGCTCCTCGTGAGATTTCCCACCAGCAAAGGAGTCGGGGAGATGCGGGGAGAGCAGAATCCACCTACACTTTGCTACCACTTGGCCCCTAGTCCACAGGGGGCAGCACCCGCACCGGTACCTGAGATGCTGGATCCTCGAGACCTGGAGAAAAGAGGAGAGCCGGCCGAGCGACTGCTTACTTTCCCCCTTGGGAAGGACCCAACAAGAGCAGTCCGGATTGGAGCCCTACTCCAGAGGAGGCTCGTGACCGACTCCTCACCTTTCTGCGGGCTAATGCGGATGTCTTTGCCTGGTCGGCATCCGACATGCCGGGGATTCCAGAGGAGGTGACACCCACCAGCTTAACATTCGGGCGGGGTGCCGACCTATCTGGCAGAAGAAAAGGAGTTTCGTCCCCGATCGACAAAAGGTCATGGATGAGGAGGTGCGGAAGCTGCTGGCGGCCGGTCACATCCGCGAGGTGCATTACCCAGACTGGCTGGAGAATGTCGTGATGGTTCGCAAGGCCAGCGGGAGCTGGAGGATGTGCGTGGACTTCACCGACCTCAACAAGGCATGCCCCAAAGACAGCTTTCCGCTGCCCCAGCTCGACAGCTTGTGGATGCCACGTCTGGGCATGAAACCCTTAGTTTCATGGATGCATTCTCGGGATATAATCAGATCAGGATGAACCTGGCGGATGAAGAAGCGACCTCTTTTATTACAGAAAAGGGGATCTACTGTTATAAGGTGATGCCGTTTGGGTTAAAAATGCCGGGGCCACCTATCAAAGGTTGATGAATAAGGTCTTTGAGGACCAGATAGGACGTAACATGGAGGTGTATGTGGATGACATGCTGACTAAGAGCATCAGTGCTGCTGACCATGTCGCCGACCTCGAGGAAACCTTCAATAACATGCGCCGGTATCGGATGAGGCTTAACCCCCATAAGTGTGCCTTTGAGTGGCAGCAGGCAAGTTTTTAGGTTTTATGGTAACCCAGCAAGGGATTAAAGCCAACCCTGACAAGATCAGGGCTATCTTGGAGATGAGGCCCCCAGCTAACAAGAAGGAGGTGCAACGCCTAACTGGGAGGGTGGCGGCTTTGAGTCGTTTCATGTCAAGATCGGCAGAAAGGTACCTGCCCTTCTTTAAGGCGCTGCGCAAGGTCAATGGCTTCGAGTGGACAAAGGAGTGTCAGGGTGCCTTTGAGGAGTTGAAGCAGTTTCTATCCACTCCCCCGCTGTTGTCCAAGCTAAGAATGGAGAGGAGCTCTTCCTATATCTTGCAGCCTCCCCCGAAGCTGTCAGCTCTGTGCTCGTGTGCATGGATGTTGATGGGGTCCAGAAGCCAATCTATTATACCAGCAAGGTACTTCATGATGCCGAGACCAGATACTCTAGAACGAGAAGATTATTTTTGCCCTGGTGGTATCTGCTCAACGCTTCCGACCTTACTTTCAAGCTCATCCCATCGTGGTGCTCACACCAACCTCTTCGGACCATCTTGTCTCGCCCCGATACCCGGTCGGCTAGCCAAATGGGCCATTAAACTAAGTGAGTTTGACCTATCCATCCGGCCAAGGTCGGCCATGAAGTCTCAGGTGTTAGCCGATTTCTTGGTTGAGTATTCCTGGACCGAGAGGGGTGTGAAGGAGGTACACCCGGAGGAGTGTGCAGACCCTCCCTCGACCGAGGAGGCAGAAGAGGAGGACTGGATTTTGCATGTGGATGGAGCCGCAAATTCTCAAGGAAGCGGAGCTGGACTCATTCTTGCGAGCCCAGAGGGAGATGCAGTGGAGTATGCTCTAAGATTCCAGTTCCCGGCAACTAACAACCAGGCGGAGTATGAAGCTTTGCTAGTGGGGATGAGGTTGGCTGAGGAGTTAGGCGCGGGGCGTTTGAGGGCCTTCACGGACTCTCAGCTTGTTTATGGGCAGATCACCGGGGAGTACGAAGTTAGGGACCCAACATGTCCCGATATTTGAGCAAGGTGCAATCCCAAGCCTCTCATTTCTCTTACTTCCGCGTCAGCTACATCCCCATAGCGGAGAACGCCAGGGCCGATGCATTATCCTGCTTAGCCACTTCGGCCGACGGGACGCTGGGAAGAACATATGTGGAGCACCTACAAGCCCCAAGCATTGAAGTTGCGGATGAGGCGTTGCCAGTGGAGCAAGAGCCCTCCTGGATGGATGCCTACGTCCGATATCTGACCGACGGTACTCTCCCAGAAAACCCCGCTAAGGCCAAGCTACTCAGGCGGAGGGCCCAAGGTTCTTGATGATGGACGGGAAGCTTTATCGGAGATCATTCTCATACCCGGTCCTCAGGTGCATGGGACTGGCTGAATCAGATTACATCCTCCGAGAGATCCATGAAGACATCTGTGGGAGTCACCTGGGGGGCAGAGCCCTAGCTTACAAGGCCCTGCGGCAGGGGTGCTTCTGGCTAACAATGAAGGAGGACGCGGCCGAGCTCGTTAAGAGATGTGATAGCTGTCAGCGTCACGCTAATATCCAGCGACAGCCGACGTCTCAGTTAACCCCCTTAGTAGCACCCTGGCCCTTCGCCCAGTAGGGTATGGATATCCTGGGACCATTTCCCTCGGCCTTCGGACAGTGAAAGTTCCTCTTGGTGGCCGTGGATCACTTCACCAAGTGGGTTGAAGCTGAGGCCCTTGCTAAGATCATAGAGAGCAAAGTGAGATCCTTCTTTTGGAAGTCCATCATATGTCGGTTCGGGCTACCGTACACCCTGTCATTGATAATGGCCGGCAGTTTGACAACGTGCCCCTTGCGAGTTCTACTCCGAGCTGGGCATCCGTCAGAAGTTCACTTCCGTCGGGCACCCTCAGACCAACGGGGCGGCCGAGGTGACTAATCGAATCATTCTCCAAGGGCAGAGATCTCGACTAGATGACTATAAGGGGCGATGGATGGAGGAGCTCCCCAACATGCTGTGGGCCTACCACACAACGCCGCGAGCCCCCACCGGCGAGACCCCATTCAGCTTAGTCTTTGGATCCGAAGCCGTCATCCCGGTGGAGGTTGGCTCACCAAGCCCTCGGGTGGAATCATACAATGAGGAAGGCAACCCAGACCAACTGCGAGCCAACCTCGACCTGGTGGAGGAGGTGCGAGACCGAGCGCAACTTCGGATGGCGGTCTACCGGCAATGGGCCGCAAATATTACAATGCCCGTGTGCCCCAGGACTTTCTTGCCAGGAGACCTGATCCTTCGACGGGCTGAGGTCTCGAAGCCGGCAGAGGGAGGCAAGCTAGCTCCAAATTGGGAAGGACCCTATCGGATCGCCGAGACACTTCGCCACGGAGCTTACAAGATTGAAGAGCTCGATGGGAAGCCACTCCCTAGGACATGGAATGCAGATAACCTTCGCCGGTACTATCAGTAACGCATTCCTCCTCTCACATCAAATACCGTGCCTATATCCATTTGGGTTTTTGCCCCTCATTTTATATTAACAAATTTCAATTTTAGCTCCTCAGTTCTTTTCACCTAAAGCCCTGGGCCAGCCAGGCATGAAGCCCGACACCCGTCGACACCTAAAGCCCTGGGCCAGCCAGGCATAAATCTCGACACCCGTCGGCACCTAAAGCCCTGGGCCAGCCAGGCATAAAGCCCAACACCCGTCGGCACCTAAAGCCCTACACCAGCCAGGCATAAAGCCCGACACCCGTCGGCACCTAAAGCCCTGGGCCAGCCAGGCATGAAGCCCGACACCCGTCGGCACCTAAAGCCCTGGGCCAGTCAGACATGAAGCCCGACACCCATCGGCACCTAAAGCTCTGGCCAGCCAAGCATGAAGCCCGACACCCATCGACACCTAAAGCCCTACACCAGCCAGGCATGAAGCCCGACACCCATCGGCACCTAAAGCCCTGGGCCAGCCAGGCATCAAGCCCGACACCCGTCGGCACCTAAAGCCCTAGGCCAACCAGGCATAAAGCCTGACACCCATCTGCACCTAAAGCCCTGGGCCAGCTAGGCATAAAGCCCGACACCCATCGGCACCTAAAGCCCTGGGCCAGCTAGGCATAAAGCCGACACCCGTCGGCACCTAAAGCCCTGCATAAAGTCCGACACCCGTCGGTACCTAAAGCCCTGCACCAGCCAGGCATAAAGCCCGACACCCATCGGCACCTAAAGCCCTGGGCCAGCTAGGCATAAAGCCCGACACCCGTCAGCACCTAAAGCCCTGGGCCAGCCAGGCATGAAGCCCGACACCCGTCGGCACCTAAAGCCCTGGGCCAGCCAGGTATGAAGCCCGACACTCGTCGGCACCTAAAGCCCTAGGCCAGCCAGGCATAAAGCCTGAAACCTGTCAGCACCTAAAGCCCTGGGCCAGCTGGGCATAAAGCCCGACACCCGTCGACACCTAAAGCCCTGGTACATAAAGCCCAACATCCACGGCACATAAAGCCCGACACCCGACGACACGTAAAGCCCGACACCCGAGGGCACATAAAGTCCCGCCGGCCAGATAAAGTTCGACCCCCATCAGCACCAAAAGCCACAGGCCTACCTGGCGCAAGGCTCGACATACCCTGGCAGAACGGTGCACCGTCGGTCCTGAGGAACCCGCCTACCTCAACATCCAACAACCGGCGCTTCAACCCCAAGAAACCTATCCTTCCTGGCCCCAAATTTTGGTCCTAGATGGCTAAGACAGAATAGCTCGTATGAGTTGAGAGTTATCCCCTGGCACTAGCGGGACTAATGGGACCATGGGGCCGCGCATTGTCAACCAACGAATTCAGGGTAAGAGTCACAAATAGACAATGTATTTTGAAGAAAAGTATTTCATTAATTTGAAGGGATTACAAAATGCCGACATCGTCGGACTTGCAAAAATAAAAATACAAGCTCACGGTTCTGCTGGCGCGGGCTCATCGTCGGAGGGAGAATCTGAGAAGTGATCTGGCTCGACTTCCAGGGCTTGGGGAATGTTCAAATCCCTGGCAATTTTCTCCTTCCCATGCTGGAATCCTTGAAGGAACACCGCCGCCGAGGCTTCTGCCAAATCATCTATAAAGCGCTCGGATGCTTTGTACTCCTCGATAATTCCGGCGGTCCTGGCCACGATGGCGGCTTCCACCTCAGTGGCCCGAGCCCTCTCCTCCGCAGCGAGGGCCGCCACCGCAGCTCTCTCGGCCTCCTGGGCGCGGCTCGCCTCCTCCCAGATTGGCTTGCCCCTTCCTTCGCTGCCCGTGCCTCCTCCTCCGTGGCCTTTGCTCTCTCCTCGGCCGCAACTACCCGACCCTCGATCTCCTGGAGGGCCAGGGTCAGCTCAGAGATGTGTAGATCTCTGGCCATCACTGTGTTCTTGGCCTCCGTCATTTGATGGAGCACTGCCCGCAGACGGTTGGTGTCGGCCTCCGCTCGGCTCTCAGCGGCCCTGGTTTCACTAGCCCATGCGCTTTTGGCTGATTCCAGCACCTCCTCGGCCACCTCGCGCGGTGCTGGGCATCTTCAGCCTCCTTCTGCGCCTCACACAGAAGGGCCTTCCCACCATGGATTACCACCCTGGCAGCCCTCAGGGAGTGTGCAAGCTGCATGGAAGTTCCAGGTTAGCCAAAAGGAAAGAAAAATGGAAAAATGGAAACATAAAGGCAAAGGGCGGAAAAACCGCCTACCCTGACGACGACCATAGGAATCCCAGAAGAATGTGCTCGTCTTCTGGTGGCTGAGCTCCTCCAAGACCTCAGGTGTGAAGACCGGGGCAAGGACTCGTTCAGGAGGAGTCCTGGGACGGCCCTGGCTTGGCCTCGCTCTGTTCGGCTATCTCGGCATTCTCTGGCTCGACGCGTGGGCTCCTTCTAGGCATTCCCTCGGGGGGTGGGCTTGCTGTCCTTGATGGCCCTCGCCCCAGTTCCTGGCAGCCTCCGGTGGAGTCGGTTCGCCAGGAGTAGGAAGCTCTTCCGCCACTATAGGCTCCGCCGCTGCCGGCTCCTCTGGGCTGGCTCCTCTATTGGGACCCTTGCGGTCATCGCCATCTCTGGCGGGGTGTTGGCTGTGAGATCAATTTCTGGAGCAGCCAGAAGGTCTTGTGGTGCCGGTGGTTGGGGAGCCCGAGCTGTCGGGCGTTTCGGGGCTGGAGCTTGCTGGCCTTCATTGGGCCCCTCCCGGGCCCTCTTTTTGGAGACAGCCTTCAGGAGCTTATGTGTCAGTATCTTCATGGCTGTGCGACATCAATCAAAGTCAAAAAAAAAAAGAGAGAGAAGCAGGCAAAATTTTGGCTAAGTGTGGAAATGGCTTACCCCGATGGGAGATAAGACCCGCCGACTGGAGGTTATCTTCCGTTAAGAGCAAGGTGTACCAAGGGACCTCGGCGGCTAGCAATTGACTCAATGCTTCTCGATCTCCAGGGTGGACGGTGGAGTTCGCGTTGCCTCGAAGGTCGGGGTCTCTCCACCGGGGCCTGACTTGGTCTAGGCCAGCGAAAAAGAATCAGGATTTCCATCCCTTGATCGAGGAAGGAAGAAAAAGCTTAAGGACCCAATTGGGTCGAGACTGGAACAGCCACCAATCCTTCTAGGATCGGAGGATATAGAAGCACCGGAAAAGAGAGATCCGGGGGATGATGCCAAGACGATGACAAAGGATAACAAAGGCGCTAATGACCCGGTAGGAGTTCGGGACCAATTGAGAAGGGGTCAAGGAGTAGTAGTCAAGAAGGTTGATGAAGAACGGAGGAAAGGGTGGGCGGAGACCCGCCTTCAGGCAAATTTCATACAAGGCCACCCGACCAGGTCG
This sequence comes from Calamus simplicifolius, assembly GCA_900491605.1. Lineage (NCBI taxonomy): Eukaryota > Viridiplantae > Streptophyta > Magnoliopsida > Arecales > Arecaceae > Calamus > Calamus simplicifolius. The sequence goes on along the minus strand of UESW01003987.1, from coordinate 500,098 downwards.
GGAGAAGATGACTCTGTCATCAGGAGTCGGCAGGAGAAGCTCGACGTCCTGGGGAATATGGTAACGAGCCTGGATTTTTGCCAAATCCAGACCTGTTACCGTGGAGGTGGTCCCCTCCGGGGACCCCTCCTCCCTCGAGGAGGTGCCGGCCTCTGATCGGTGGCCCCTCGATGGGCCTCTACCAGTGACCTGGCGCGGGCCAAGGGGACACGGCCTCTGAATCAGTGGACCATTCTAGTGGAGGAGAAGGGGAAGGTGCAGGAGAGGCGCAATGCCTCTCAGAGGAGAACGATTCTCCAAATCGTCCTCCGAGGTCCAGGATGGAGAACTCATGGGTGAAAGAGGAGATGGAGTCTAGAATGAACAAAGAACTGACCTGAGGAAAGGAAAGCTAAACGCAGGATTCACAAGCTGCAGGGGAGACTAAAGCGCAGGCTCAGGGGAGGATGACGATGGCAGCAGCGGTGAGGCCAGATTCAACCCCCCATTCAAGTTTTATTGGGTTTTCAAATTGTCCCACCTCGTCTCGTCAGCCACGTGGATCCCCACCATAGGATGGGTCGCCTCGATGGTTTCCCAGTGCGCGATACGGAATGCCTCCGGCCAATGATGGGACCCCGCTGACGTCACCGGTATGAGATGTAATGATGATGCAGCTTTTCATGCGGACTTCGAAGAGCTAACCTCGCCTCGAGGTCGATCGTGGCGGGCACAGTGTACGAAAGCGGCCGTCTCTTCACATTCCCTATGTCGCCTGCATAAAGATGTGGACGGGGATCAGCCACGTGGGAGATAGCACCCCTTTCGCCTTGCCAGTGGGGCCCGCTTCGCCTTAGGGGTGAGGGGGCATCTGATGTGGCTGATACAATGTCGTTAGAATAAAAGGTAATAGTAGCTAACGGAGATCACCATCTCTCGACCCCGAGACCCCCTCCGGTCTCGGGGTGCACCAGCATTATCTCACCCTCGATACCTCCTCCGATCTTGGGGTGGGATCACCATATCTCGACCCCGAGATCCCCTCCGGTCTCGGGGTGCACTAGCATTATCTCACCCCGAGACCCCCTCCGATCTCGGATCTGATGTGGCTGATCCAACGTCATTAGAATAAAAGGTAACAGCAGCTAACAGAGATCACCATCTCTCGACCCCGAGACCCCCTCCGGTCTCGGGGTGCACCAGCATTATCTCACCCCCGAGACCCCCTCTGGTCTCGGGGTGGATCACCATATCTCGACCCCGAGACCCCCTCCGGTCTTGGGATGCACTAGCATTATCTCACCCCCGAGACTCCCTCTGGTCTTGGGGTGGGATCACCATATCTCGACCCCAAGACCCCCTCCGGTCTCGGGGTGCACTAGCATTATCTCACCCTCGAGACCCCCTCCGGTCTCGGGGTGGGATCACCATATCTTGACCCGAGACCCCCTCCGGTCTCGGGGTGCACTAGCATTATCTCACCCCCGAGACCCCCTCAGGTCTCGGGGTGGGATCACCATATCTCAACCCCGAGACCCCCTCCAGTCTCGGGGTGCACTAGCATTATCTCACCCCCGAGACCCCCTCCGGCCTCGGGATGGGATCACCATATCTCGACCTCGAGACCCCCTCCGGTCTTGGGGTGCACTAGCATTATCTCACCCCCGAGACCCCCTCCAGTCTTGGGGTGGGATCACCATATCTCGACCACAAGACCACCTCCGGTCTCGGATCTGATGTGGCTGATCCAACGTCATTAGAATAAAGGTAACAGCAGCTAACGGTGATCACCATATCTCGACCCCGAGACCCCCTCCGATCTCGGGGTGCACCAGCATTATCTCACCCCCGAGACCCCCTCCGGTCTCGGGGTGGGTTCACCATATCTCAACCCCGAGACCCCCTCCGGTCTCAGGGTGCATCAGCATTATCTCACCCCCGAGACCCCCTCCGGTCTCGGGGTGCACTAGCATTATCTCACCCTCAAGACCCTCTCCGGTCTCGGGGTGGGATCACCATATCTTGAACCCGAGGACCCCCTCCGGTCTCGGGGTGCACTAGCATTATCTCACCCCCGAGACCCCCTCCGGTCTCAGGATGGGATCGCCATATCTCGACCTCGAGAGCCCCTCTGGTCTCGGGGTGCACTAGCATTATCTCACCCCCGAGACCCCCTCCGGCCTCGGGTGGGATCACCATATCTCGACCCCGAGACCCCCTCCGGTCTCGGGGTGCACTAGCATTATCTCACCCCCGAGACCCTCTCCGGTCTCGGGGTGGGATCACCATATCTCGACCCCGAGACCGGAGGCGGTCTCGGGGTAGGATCACCATATCTCGACCCCAGACCCCCTTCGTCTCGGGGTGCACTAGCATTATCTCACCCCCGAGACCCCCTCCGGTCTCGAAGTGGGATCACCATATCTCGACCCCTAGACCCCCCGTCTTGGGGTGCACCAGATTATCTCACCCCCGAGACCTCCTCCGGTCTCGGGGTGGGATCACCATATCTCGACCCCGAGACCCCCCCTCCGGTCTCGGGGTGCACCGGCATTATCTCACCCCCGGGACCCCCTCAGGTCTCGGGGTAAGATCACCATCTCTCGACCCCGAGATCCCCTTCGATCTCGGGGTACGCAGGTATCATCAGCAATTAGCATGCAGACCAGCCTTCGAACCAAATGACAGCTCCGGGCCACCTGGCGCGCCCACGTGACTCTCCGTGTGCCCGTGGCTGCTTGCGGCCATGCCTCATAACAGCGTATGGTGCACTGCATGTTCCTGTGCGTGACTGTGCCCCATTACGGAGTACGACTCGCTACCACTTGCAACTGTGCGTGGTCATGTCAAGCAACGGCGTGCACCAAATACAACCGTGGCTGCTAGACACGTGTAACTCCATGTTGACAGGTAGCGCGGGACACCTCCGGCGCGCACAATGATGGTACGACGGCAATCTTTCGGAACAGTAAAATGGGATATTCGGACAGGTATAAAAACAGACGCCCGCATTGTAAGTAGGGATCCGAACTCTGGTTTTTTAGCTTTTTTCCTCCTAACAAAACCCTAACTGTCTCAGCTCCCTTCCGCTGAGCGGTTCTTGTCTGATCCTAAGTGACTGACTTGAGCGTCGGAGGGTCCCCACCGAAACATCCGGTCTCGGGGACTTTTCTTGCAGGGGTTCGGAGAGAAGGACGTCCGTCTTTCCCGATGTTTGAAGAAGGTGACTTGGCGTCATCACGAAGGATTGGAAAGAAATACCTGGCTTAATTTCAGCTAATATTGTAAAGCCTCAAATTTATCCATTGGTCCAATTAATAAATTAGCGGATTAAAATCACATGATCTTAAATCCTTAATAAAAATTAATTATTGGCATGAACTCAAGTTATAAGCAATTAATTTTTTTAAAAAAATTACTTTTTAAAGATTGTGGGGTGTTATAATTTTTTTTCTATGGATATTTTTTTCTTTTATCCATCAACTCCTGCATATTTAGATCGGTTTTGATATCATCTGTAAAGCTTCAAGCTCATTTGTTAACTCAATTAACTCATTAACAAAATAAATTATAGCTTGATTTTAAAAGTTTAAGTAAAAGTTAATTGATAATTAATAAATTTAAATTATAAATATTTAAATTATTTTATTTATTATTGTTGAGGGGTAAAATCGCTATGTGTCGATAATCATGCACATGGCTAGGGCTAGCCATGATTCCTGTCCACCATGCGACGCTCGCCCGAGATAAGTCAGCCTCGATAAGTTGGGGCGCCTTAGCCCCTCGCCGAACCAAGGACTCCCAAGACGCAAATCACCTCTCTCGGCCCTAGCCGAGCCATATCATCTCTCGGCCCCAGCCGAGCCATATCGTCTTCGGCCCCTCTAGCCGATCTCTCTCATCACTCGGCCTAGCCCAAGCGATATCTATGCCTCTGCAGAATTCGACATAGGAGAACCCGAATTCGTGAGATTCCAAACAGATATCATATCCGGGAGTGACCTAGGACCCGCAAGAGTGGCCTAGGGCCCTGGAGCCTATGTCCTCACCACATCTCGAGACATCAACGAGCTCTCCTAGTCGTCGATCCCCTAACCAACAAGATATGAATCCTGCCGACCTCATAACAAACTGGATTCAGATCCTAACGACTTTTGGACCCACGATGCCCTTAGGGAATCAGGTGATCCTCTATAAATAGAGTCGTCTACCGACTCCTCAGGTATGCGCACACTTGCTCACTGGAACCCTCTCTCATTCTGCCATAGCTTCCGCCATTAACGCTCTGCTCTGCTCAGAGCCCTGGAGGGACTCTTCAGCGAGAGCCTTCTCTCCATTTCTGTTGATTGCTGATCTCCACTGACTTGAGCATCGGAGGGTCTTCCGCAGAGGGCCACCCCCAACGCCTCTCGCGTGAGGACAGATTCCGGCAGCAACAGATTACCCCCGTAGCAAACCACAAAGGACATAGGAAGCGCATATGTGCGCTCTCCATGTGATCTCTGCGGACCTCCTATGCGCTCTCCATATGATCTTCGAAGCTCCTCCCTTGAGGGCGAGCTGCTCTCCAGCGGCTCCTTCGTCACCCCGACTATCCATAGGAAGGTGGCTTACAAAAGGAAAACTCAATCCCTCCACTCTCAGCTTCAGGGACGCAGACATCATGAAAACTTTCACAGCTCACAGAGAAGAAAATTTTGAGGATGGCCTATCACGGCCCCTTCCTCCCCTTTTTATAGGCAAAATGGACCGGGAGCAGCTGTTAAAGTAGTAAGCCCTGAGGTTCAAAATGCCCAATCCACGCTGCCACGTGGCCTCCCAGGATGAAAATAGAGCCCTTCGATGTGCGCCAAACACGTTGTTCAGCCCATGACGTATGCCAGAAGATTTTATATGATCCCGAATCACAGGTCTTAAATGCAGAAAATCGCCCACTGATCTTAGAGATACGGGTAGACCTGAGAAATCGCCCGGTAAAAGTGACACCCTCCAATGGCAAACAAGCGCTTGCGTCGTACGTCGAAACGACCCGCCTTGGAAAAGGTCGACATAATAAGTGTCCCTGGAAAGTGCCGAGGCAACCTTTTGTAGGTTACAGGGCCGTATCATCCATTTCGGCAAAAAGGAGGGTTGACTCACCTTGGAAAAGACAAGGCACTGGCAGAATAATAAAAGGGCGCAGAAGCCAAGTACTCCTCAGTGAGGACATCTCGATATCCTCCGCTCCAGCCCAACTACCCGTTATGCCTCAGCATAAACCGAGATATTGCACTGTGCTTCCGCCCAAGGCCAAAACGGCCTCCATACTTCGGAATAAACCGAAGTATCCCCTTTTCGTTCAGCATGACTGCACGTGATCTTATACTTCTGTCTAGTCTAAAGTAACTACTTTTGTCTCAATGATAATGGGACACGATATAAGCCCCGACCTATACCCAGAATGCGTAAGCATCGGTTAAGGTCGGAGTGCACGTCCTAGGAATATAAGCCCCGGCTAAGACCGGAGTGCATATTTTGTCAAAAATCTCGACAAAGACCGAGCGATATGCAACGCCCCAACTGAAACCTACGAGCCCCATTTACCTCGGTCAAAACAAGGATGCTGTGTAGGAGGTTCCCCGGAGAATGTTTCGTTCCGTAAGACTTAGATGATAAAGGAAAATACTTCAGAAATGGCAAACAAACAAGAAAGTTCCAATAAACCTTTCTTCGTTCATTACAAGAGGGGAAAAACAAAGAAAAAAATACATTAGCCCTTACATGGACTTACTACCTTCTCCGAACGCTGCTGAACTCTCCCCACGCCGCAGAGCCGAATTAGCCAATTGCTGTCGAAGGGACGCCACCTCCCGTTCCAGCCTACTGTTGGCTTGGCGAAGGAGCTCGATCTCTCTTGCGAGAGAACCATGTGTTATTCAGCCAGTCTCCAGACTTGCTCGCGGTCCGCGAGTAAAGACGCCAAAACCTCCTCGTTAACAGTTATCGTGGTACAGCCCTGGTGAGGCACCCCAAAGCCTCCAACAACGCTGCTTGGCATCCCAGATGGCCTCCCTCTATTCTCGGAAGCCATCTAAGCTTGGACAGGCCAACAGGAGATTAGCAGAGGAATTGGTTAACAATGGCGTACCATCCACCGGTATATAAATTACCTCGGGTGAGCATCCCGATCACCCGAATCATCAGTTCCAATGCCATCACCATAAAGTCTTGCCACGCATCACCGCTTCCATGGCCGCGTGCGGGAAGCGAGGAATCGCTCCCCCTTTTCTGAAAAGGATAAATAAATGACGGCGTGCCGGTAAACATCCTTCTTCTTAGGACCAAATTCCCTTCGAAAGGCGCGCCCGCCTCTTCGTCTTGCGCAGGCCGAGTTCCAACTTCGGCTCTAACCAGGATACCTCTGCAATCCTTGGCCATCACCTGCTGAGCTATCATATCTATCGGCCTAAGCCGAGCTATCACGCCACTCGGCTTCATCAGAACTATCTTATCTCTCGGCCTAAGCCGAGCTATCACGTCACTCGGCCCCAGCCGAGCCATCCCTATACCTCGGCCTTGACCGAGACATTCATCTAAATCCAAACTAAATCGACCAAACAGCGCGAACAAGTCATAACTTGTTCATAGTCGAAAGGAAGTCTACAATAAAAGATTGACTAAAAAGGCAAGCAAATACGGGCCGAGGGCCCATTCATTGAAAATTCAGACCAAACTACATGTCTAAAAAAGGCAAAAGAACACAAATAACTCTCAAGGGTCAGAAGCTGGATCAGTTCCAGCAGTGCCCTCAATAATGCTCGGGGAAGCTTGGCTCGCTTCGCCCACTTCAAAGGTCGTCTTTTCCTCAGCGACGGATTTGAGGCGTCCTTCAGGGGCCGCGGCCTCACTAGCATCTAGAATAGCGTCGAGGTCGACGTCCGGAGCATCATCGTATTCATCCTCTTCAGCTCCTGGGGTACAAGCCTCATAGGTCTCAACATCCAAGAAAGAGAGGTCTCATTCTGGATGCTCCTTGGATATTTTGTTTTGAACGTCCTCCACACCAAGCTGGAAGGCGTTGGCACAGGTTGCGTCTTGTTCACCCCTGAGTAGAGCGAGCCGCATCTCGGCTTCAGCAGCTTGATTTCGAAGTGAAGCGACCTGCCCCTCAGTTTCGGCAGTTTGACTCCATAGCAAGCCAATTTGCTCCTCGGTCTCAGCGACCCGCCTCTCGAGCTCTGAGCTCCTCCCTCGGCTGGATGCCAATTCCTCTTGCAGGGTCCGCATATGGTCCCGATTCTTCAGCTCCGCCTTCTTCGTCTGCAAAAACAAAGTTAGCCAGTGCCATGGTGAGCTAGCAAGGGAAGCCAAAAAGGGGTAGTACCATACCTCCTCCTCCTACCGAGATAACTTCTGGGTCAACTCCTTGACCTCGTCAAAAGCCCTCAATTTATCGGCCTTAACCCGCTCGATCCTGCCCTTGAGATCGCTGATCTTCGACTGCCTACTGTCAGCTTCTCCCCAGGCCTGGGAGAGCTCGCTATCGAGCTGGGTTAACTTTTTCTGGTGCCATTTGATTCTATCATCCCTGTCAGCTATACCGCGGTTGAGCTGTCATACCTTCTCCTCCAACTCGCCAAGCATCTTGTTCAGGCAATTTCTCTCCTCGACGGCTTCTCTCCTCTGCCTGCCTAGGCTCTCACTAAACTATTTCTTGATAGTCTCCATTTCTCCAGCATGCTTAGACTTGATCCGCGATAACTCTAGGCATGTGTCATCATACCTCACCAGGAGCCCTCGTAGCTCTTTGACTTCGAGCCTCAGCTTGGACGCGTCATCTAGGGCGCTTGATGCAGCACCCTCGTCTTCGCCAAATTCTCGTTGGCGGTACCCAGAGCTTGTTCAAATGCATCAGACGCCTCCGCTCGCGATCAAAGCTCGGCACTGACTCTCCTGTCCTGGGCGCTGGCCCCTGTCGCCAGATTCAAGCGCCAGCACAGTGCCCTGGTGATCAAAGCACTCTGTAGAATGAAGCACAAGTGAGAAGAGAGCGACCAAGCTAACCAGAAAGCATTCACTACTCGGGAATAATAACTCACCCGGGAGATGTAGGACCTGGCTAGCCCCATGAGGGTAGAATTATTGATCTCAGGGAGAAGATGGGCTTCCGTCACTATGCCCCGCTGGCCAAACGCGGCGTCAACCAGGTCTAGGTCTGCGAACTCATTCGCCAAGGGACCTGCGCCCGGGTACAATGCTGACCTCATTAGGGCAACAAATGCCTTCTCGACGGCGATTCTAGCTACCAAGCTGACCGTCGCCGTCTGAAGGATCGGTCCGAACGACCTCCGACTAAGGAGCCTTTGCCCTCCCGGCTTCCCTCAGCAAAATACTGACCTGGGATTCCTCGGATAACTTGGCCAGCCCAGGCGCCAGTTTACCCAAACTTTGGTGGATGAAGCTTCGGCTACAAGACCTTTACCTTGCTCTCTCCCCTTGTCCGAGCTCCTTCCCTCGATCATGGGTACCTGCTCCTCCCCCACAGGCTCCGCCAATACCTCGGTCTGTTCACCAATCTCCCCAACCACTCCAGGAGGAAGTTCTCTAGCCGTAGGCTCCTTTTGAGCCTCCACTACAGCCGACCCTACGTTTCCGCCCCTAAATCCCTCATGTCCTCCCGCCAAAGCCAGAGGCATTTCCTCGCTCGGAGGATGGCCCTCATAGGCACCGACCTCCACCGTGTCACCTATTGGCTCACCTTTAAAAGAAGAGGCTCCCAGACAAGCCGACGGAGTTTCATCCGGGCTGTCTACTATTTCCACCACTAGAGGACAGGGGACCTCAACAGTCCTCTCCGTATCCTCCTCTGCTTTCAGCGCCTCCGCCGCGACTGCTTCAACCTCTGGCGAGCGCCCTTCGGAAAAATGAGCTGTCTTCTCGGGCTTGCATTTCTCCCCTCCGCTGCTCTTCCTCAGGCGCTTGCTAAACCCTTTCTTGATATGGCCCGATAGTTCAGACTTCTTGGCTGCAGGAACAGAGAGCAAGCGGTTAGACCGAGACATACTCGCTCGAACGAAATTGACAGAAAAAGGAAAAAACTTACTATGCGGGTCAAGGAGGCTAAGCCCGGCGGCGAAAAGAGCCTCCTCCGATAGTAAATCGTTGGCCGAAAACGTTCTACCATCGCGAAGGACCTCCAAGTCCTCCTTCTCCTGCTCAGATAGAGTCGGATGTGCTTCCACATCTCGAACAAAGTTTCCCCATTCCCGAGAAAAATCGAATCCGATGTTCCCCTCGACAATAAAAACCTGACATTCCACTCCTTTATAGACGATGGCTTATCTGTTACCGTCTTGAAAGACCTCCGGAGTCCAATGTAAGGCCACTCTGATTTCCTCCCATGCATCAGATAATAACAGGCACGGAAGAGAGGAAGAGTCGCCGTTACCTGAATCCAGCTGCACATTGAGATAAACCCAATGACGCTGTGCCAACTGTTGGGAGCCACCATCGTCGGGCAAATATTGTAGAATCTCATGATTTCCTTCACCAAGGGATGAAGGGGAAATCGAAGGCCCGCCTTCATACTGTCTTCATAAAGAAAGACCCGCGCTCCATATCTTGCGAAACCCTATGCTCGGGCTCCGGCAATGTCAGAATGATATCCAAGGGAATGTCATACTTTTGGCGTATTCTCCCTAAATCCTCGGCGGCAATCTCCGAAACCATATCATCGGGGCTCATCATCCTGCTGGCCGAGAGAAGCACCGAGCGAAATTACAGAGGAAGTAGAGAGCAAGATTCTCCAAAGAAGAACGAAAGAGCACTGTGAATAGGGACGGCGCCGTTTCGACTTTGCTTTCCCTCAAAGAAACCACCTTAAGAGAAAGATAGGGCATCCGAACCGAGACGCCCGGAACCGCCATTGCGGACGCCATAAAAATCGGGATTTGCTACGTGGCAATTCCCCAACCGCTATCTCAAAGGAGCCTTATGTGACGTGCCCTGCAAAGGCACATCTCACACAAGCACGGTGGTTGCGCAGCATTAAATAGGGCATCATTACGTAGGCTGTCAAACCCGGATCCCTTCGTTCAAGTCATGCCACCTGGAATTATACTCCCTACGCCCAAACTTACGTTTCGAACTAGGGAGTGGGGGGCATGTGTTGAGGGGTAAAATCGCTGTGTGTCAATAATCGTGCACATGGCTAGGGCTAGCCCTGATTCCTGTCCACCATGCGACCCCCCGAGATAAGTCAGTCTCGATAAGTTGGGGCGCCTTAGCCCCTCGCCGAACCAAGGACTCCCAAGATGCGAATCACCTCTCTCAGCCCTAGCCGAGCTATATCATCTCTCGGCCCTAGCCGAGCCATATCGTCTCTCGGCCCCAACCGAGCTATATCGTCTCTCGGCCCCTCTAGTCGATCTCTCCCATCGCTCGGCCTAGCCCGAGCGATATCTATGCCTCTACGGAATTCGATGCAGGAGAACTCAAATTCATGAGATTCCAAACAGAAATCGTATCCGGGAGTGACCTAGGACCCGCAAGAGTGGCTTAGGGCCCTGGAGCCTATGTCCTCACCACATCTCGAGACATCAACGAGCTCTCCTAGCCATCGATCCCCTAACCAACAAGATATGAATCATGCCGACCTCATAACAAATTATATTCAGATCCTAACAACTTTCGGACCCACGACGCCCTCAGGGAATCAGGTTATCCTCTATAAATAGAGTCATCTGCCGACTCCTCAGGTATGCGCACTCTTGCTCACTGGAACCCTCTCTCCTTCTACCTTAGCTTCCGCCATTAACGCTTTGCTCTGCTCAGAGCCCTGGAGGGACTCTTCAGCGAGAGCCTTCTTTTCATTTCTGTTGATTGCTGATCTTTACTGATTTGAGCATCGGAGGGTCTTCCGCAGAGGGTCATCCCCAATGCCTTCGCGTGAGGACTATTTTGCAGGTTCACCCAGGTGGAGAGCCCGCACTGCAGTCTGATCGCGTCTGAGTCGAAGAACAGATTTCAGCAGCAATAATTATAAAATTATCTTTGAAGATTATAACATATTATAAATACTCTGACTGGTTGATGCATTCATGAAGTTTTATATGAGGTAGAAACTCAATATCCATTCTCATAAATATATCTGAGAAAAACCTTTTCACTTATAAATTAGATAGATATAGATTTAAAATCTTATATTAGATACTACTTCAATATTTTGCAAGTTGTTGAGATTTCAGAGGCTAACAATTTAAATATTTTTACTCACGTGGCCAAAAAATACAGGCCCGTGGAGGCACGTGTAAATATTTGCCATTGCGCCGGTGTAGAAATATCTTTGCGAGGATCGATATTAGCGTCATTCATTTACGTGTGGCTTGTAGGCAGATATGCCCTTCTTGTGTTGTTGAAAACCCGAAGAGTCCTTGCCTTACCTCGATCAAGAGCCCGGCTCGCTCTCCTCCCGCCTGCCTCACTGGCCACCTCCAGCCTTCGATGCCGACTTGCCCCTCCCTCCTTTCGCCCCCCTCCCCTCCCCTCTCCCTTCTTCCCCTCCTGCGGAACACTCTCTGGATCCGCTCGTCCTTCCGCTTGCCCACGAGGACGCCTTTCAATTCGTCCCTTCATCGCTTTCGTCCCGTTTCTCTCCCTATCTTGAGCTTAGGTAGCGCCCTTACCCCGTTTCCTCGCATTCTAATGGGCTCAAACTGTTGTAGTTCTTGCCGCATTCCTTTTTATTGCCTTCTTGTGCTTCTTTAGGTAAACCAGTTGTTGCTGAAGCGGCGGCTATTGGATCAAGGAAAGAGAAGGAGGAAGAAGAAGAAGTGGAAGGGTCGAAATTCGTGGTGGTCGGGTATATAAGTACTACTCATGGGATCAGAGGAGAGCTTCGGGTGGTCCCAAGCACGGATTTTCCCGAACTTAGATTCTGTGAGGTATCATATTTCGAGTATTATTGAGAAAAAGGGGAAAGACGATTGTTTTATAAAAATACGGTTTCTTCCTTCTTCTTTTTTTCTTGATTTTTAGCTTAGATGTTTTAATCCTTCCCTTCTTTATGTTTCTTGTTTGGTTTCTTGTTACTAAAGCCGGGAAGAAGATGGCTGAGGACCCGTATTTTGGGGAAAGAAGCGATCTCAGAAGTGGAGCTCACAGGGGGCAGAAGCCATCCCGGGCAGAAATGTTGGATCATTCGTTTTAGCGGGATCGATACAGTGGACAAGGTTAGCCCAATTACATATAAATTGGTCTGATTTCTATTTATATTTGGATGATTCAATCATTCTTTGAATCTTTGCTTTAGGATAAGGCAAAGAAGGGGGAAAAAAATCAAAAGAAAGAAGTGATTGATCATGGTGTTATTTGAAATAAAAGAAAGAAGTGATTGATCATGGTGTTATTTGAAATAACTATCTATATGTTGCCCGAATGTCTCAATCACTGAGATCAACATGACAATCATGGAAGTCATAAACATAAATAAAATGTTTGAAATTTCGTGAAGGTTGATTCTTAAACCCCATCCTTGTAGGAATTTGAATGCAAATATTTATTATCCCAGGATGAGACTTTATATTCAAGGAAACCAATGTTAGAAAATTTGATGCAAATATGCAATTTTGCCCGTCAACCATCATGATAAGGTCATCCATTGATGTCGATGATTATTGATTTCTTGGAATGATCATCCCATTTCATCTAGGGCTGTTACTTCACACAAAATAGGATGGCTGAACTCCTTTTGGCCAAGTCAGCCTCTAGAATATCTAGGACTGTTACTTCACACAAAATAGGATGGCTGAACTCCTTTTGGCCAAGTCAGCCTCTAGAATAGAATGGTTGGAGATGGAATGTTGGTTTAACTAGGCCTTCTGCCGTTGGTTTGGTTTATTTGTTGACAGTTTGAGAGATGCAAAAATATTGACTTCTTGCTCTTCTAAACATGATGATCTTTTCCCTTGAGAGAGGGGTATTATGTGTGCTAAAATTTACAGTTTTAAATAACTTGAATCTAAGGGTTATTTGGGGTCATAACCTGTGAATCCTTTAAGTGCGGCTGCTTGTTGAAAAGATAAGATTTTCTTATAATGTTAGTAAGGATCCAAAACTTGGTTTAAAGGCTGGGCATGACATTATAGTTGGACTTCGAATCATGTTGTGATATTTCTAGATTGCTTTTGTTTAACTTAGAAAAATGTAGCTTAATTACATCAAGGTTCCAGATTGCATTATGTTTTTTGAACTATCATTAACTTGGCTTATATATGGATGGAAGAAGCTGTCTTTGTTCTTCTTGTGCATCATTTAGATTTTGTTGGAGTTGGTTTTCCATCAATCATTTTATATATAACTGAATACATTTATTTTTATTTCAATATCTAGTATATTATTATTATTCAGTATAGCCCTGACTGTCTGTCGCGTTACATCTTTTTTAACTTCAGGCTAAGCAGATAATTGGTTCAACTTTGCTTGTAAGGGAAGAAGACAGGCCAGAGTTGGATGAGGGCGAGTTTTAGACTCCTGACCTTGTTGGCATGAAAGTTGTTCTTAAGGTCTATCTTTCTTTCTTTTTTTCCTTGTAATAGTTGTTGTCGTGATATTGCATTTACTTGTTACATCACTAAATTGAAAGAAATACAACAATTTTTTAGAATGGTGTTCCTCACTACATCTGTTTTGTATTTGAAGTCATTGACATGAGTTCTATTATTTTCTGAACTTGCTTTTTTGAAATTATGAACCAGTGTCAGAATTTATCGATGCTAATTCAGCTGTATTGCAAAAGAACACAATGACTTTATCTCATAAATATTTCATGAGTAATGCAAATGAAGGGAAGAATGACTTGAATTTTATGAATTGCACAAACAGGGATTAAAACTCCTTATAGAATCTAAAGCTGCTATCATTCTTATTGTAAATGGCAAGGACATTGTTGAAAGGGGTTTTGAGATGGATAATGTTTCTGTTCGAAGATTTGAATCTATGGTCAACCGGTTTCAAGAATTACTTCTTGATTGCAAAAGGTTTTTGAAGGTGAGCTTTATAAATACGTTTCTCAAGCTAGTGGATAGAATGTTTCCCTTGAAAAAATCATTAATATATCCAGATCTTTTAGTGTTTGGTTGAAAAATTGCAATTATCTTCATGTCTTTTTTCCTTCTTCCATGGTATGCCTGGCTCTATTGTTTTGATCTCTCTGGCTTACACCAATGCTTCTGTATTATTTTTTCCTTTTCATGCATATATATAAACATATGATCACACTTGTACATGCATTCATAAAGATTCACATTGTATTGGATTATGCAACAGAACAACATTATTAGTAACACAAATCAGGAGAGTCAATGCAAATTTGAGCCAGGACTATTTATAGTTGGAGTCATCCCCTAATTTGACTGCTTTAAGAAAGAGAGCTTTAACTTGCAATCCTTTATTAAGATTACAATTTCAATAACATTTTTTTTCTCAAGATTTATCATCATCTAACTTTCCAAAAGCAAGTGTTTATTTTTCTTTTTCAAGAAATACAACCAGCGAATTGAAAAAATAATTAAATAGCAATGGATCAAAAATAGCTCTTTTGTTTGCCAAGGGGATTAAACCTAGTCCAGCTCTATCAAAAATAGCTTTTTGCCTATCTAAAATCATATTTAGTTTCAAAGAACTCAAAGTAAATTTATCTACTATAGGTTTAAGTTTATCTACTTCAGATTTCAAATCCTTATTTTCTTTCTTCAAAGATTCATTTTCTTCAAGATATTTAGTGTTTTCTAAAACCAAGTTTTGCATTTGATTTTTTAAATCTTTGTTTTTGGAACTAAGGTTAGCAAAATCATCTACTAATTCAAAAAATGCACCATGTAGTTCTTCAAATGAAAAATTATCAAGGAAACTAGGACTTACTTCTTCGTTGTCCGCCATGAAGCAAAGATTAGCTACTACATTCTTTTTTCTCCCTCAGAGTCTGAATTTTTACTGTCACTCCAAGTAGCCATCATTGCCTTCTTAAACTTCTTGGGACATTCAGATTTGAAGTGTCCCAGTTTCTTGCATTCATAACATATAATTTCTTTTTTTTTTCTTTATTTCTATCTCCTTTCCCAAAAGGTTTTCTTCTTCCTCCAAAGTTTCTTCTTCTCATAAACTTCTTAAACTTTCTAGTAATGAGGGCCATATCCTCATCATCACTTTCCTCTATAGATTCATCCGACTCTTCCTTTTGATCAAAAATTTTAAGAGCTATTGTTCTCCTTTTTGATTCATCCTCATCACTATGTTGCTTAACTTGAAGTTCATGAGTCATGAGGGATCCCAACAATTCTTCCAAAGGTAAAGTATTTAGATCCTTTGCCTCTTGAATAGCAGTGACTTTGGCCTTCCAAAACCTAGGCAAAGACTGTAATACCTTTCTTACAAGATCGGCATTAGTATATGATTTACCAAGGCTCTTAAGCCCATTAATGATATCAGTAAATCTAGTAAACATTTCATAAATTGATTCATTAGAATCCATCTTAAATAATTCATATCCATGGCACCAAAAATAAAGAATCTCCTGCATTACAGAAAGAACAACTAAACCTAAAGCTTGACTAGTACTACGCCTTCCTCAGAAGGAGTTGGAGTAGGCTGGGTCAGCTTTTCGGTGACATGGAACCCCGGCCAAGTCTACCTTTACGATCTCTTCAAAGTCAATGTCCAAGGCGTTCTCTTCAAACTTAGCTTTAGCGGACAAATGAGACGCAACCGAGGGATCAATTGGCGAAGGGACGCAGTACCCCTCTTCTTCTAGGAATGGAAGGTCTAGATTCGGGTACTGTTGGGTGACCCTCTGTCGTGTCTCCTTCACTGCTAATAAGTAGGCCTCCGTAAAAAATGAGAGATTCTCCTCGGTAAACTCGGTTGAGCTCTTATACTTCTCCACTATTATGGCAGCTTAGTTGTCAGCCTTGGTCGCCTGGTGCTGAAGCTTGGAACATTTCAAGTGACACGAGGTTAACTCCTCGATTAGCATGTTCGTCCTCTCCACCACCCTAGCCTCAATCTTTTTCGCCCAAGAAATAAAGTCAATTTCATCCAAAGCAAAATAAAACGGAGGAATGAATAAAGTATATACCTCGGCAATAGCCTCGACCTGTTGGACAGCCTTCTTCTTGCCTCTGCAACCTACTTCTAAGTTTCTTCTTCTCTTTCTTGTGTTGGTGGAGCTTCCTCAAGGCATGCTCTAGCTTCGCCCAATCCTCTCCTGCCTTATATTGTTCAAACACTAGATCGGCTATAGCACTGGTGGCCTACCGTTGGCTAAATTTAAACTTGCGACCTTCGTCGGCAAGTCTTTATTCAATTCATTTATTTCTTCTGTGGCCTTCTCCTAAAACTTTAACATTTTTGATCGAGCGTCCTCAACCAACTTGTTAGCCTCCTTGGCCAACTTGTTGGCCTCCTCGGCTGATTTATTAGCCTCCTTAAGCTCGGCCCAAACTTTGGCTAGTTCCTCAAAAAATTGGCTAGCCAGGCCTTCCTTATTCTGAAGCTCAGTAATCTCGTTTAGTGCCTAGTTCTGAGTCTCCACCGTCGAGCTTAGGCACCCATATAACGCCTTCTAGAGGATTATTGCCTACAACAGAACAAGACAAGTAAGCTCAGAGGTAGCAGAATATGTCAAAAAGAATTAAAAAAAAAGAAGCCTTCACTTACTTGAACAACAAAGTATTATCTCCCTCAGAAGGGCTCAAGCAATGGCAGATCCTTTAAGTCTTTGGGGATCTCAAATTCCTCGACCAAGAAGGAGACCATCCGACACTTGGCTTTTGCACGATCAGCATCAGAAGTACCCTCTTCTGGGTGGAGAATGGAGCGAAACACCTCAGACTGCAACCTCAACGACTCGGGTGTATAGTCAACGAGATGACGAGGAGGATCAGTCGGACTAGGCTTCCGCCTATCCATCGGAGGGCCTCGGTTCGTCGACCCTCTCCGCTAAGGGATCCTCTCGACCCTCGGCGCCCCTCTCGGCCTCTCCTTGTGCTAGGTGAAAGGCCCCTCCAGATGGAGGAATATAGGTGGCCTCCAATCCTTCATTTTTTGCTATCCTTTTTATTCTTCAACGCTCCTCAAGCCCCTCGAGGGTCTGCAAATTACAGGGGGTGAGAGCATCTAAGTCGTTGACGACCGAGTAGTAGAACTTATCTGTTGGAACATCCTCTTCTTCCCCGAACTCGTCTCCTGACTCCATCGAGCGAATGCTTTCTGGCTATTGGGACTACACCAACTGCAAGCCCCGCTGCACAGTCCCCGGCTCCTCTTTCCTCTAGGCTGGGGCATCTTTTATTTGGTCCACCAGCGCCTTCTCCGTCGGCGTCGGTACCAGGGCAAGACCTGGACCCAAGTCTTCCTCTTCCTCGCCACCCTCTCTCAGAGAGCTCGGGGAACCAAGTCTCGCCCTCTTCTTTGAAGGACTCGATGAGAGCGAAGAAGACTTAAGGCTGAGTTTGACCTTCTTCTTCTGGTCAAGACTCGACAAGGGCAAAGAAAACTTGAGGTCGAGATTGACCTTCTTCTTGTGAAGGCTCGGCGAGGTTGGGTGTGGTCACTTCTTGCCCCTCCTCTGGCTCGAGCCACTCTTCAACATCTTGCTGGGAACCACATCGCGCTAGCCTACTTCGGGCTCAAGGCCAACGCTTGGGTCCTTATCAACCGGGCCCACATTGAGTTTCAAAGCCACTGCCTTATGTTGGAGGACTCGGTCATCGTCGAGTACATCACCACCTCGATGCTTCTCGCCCTTCTTCTTGCTTGAGCCGCACTTTAGCATCTCCCTCATCCAGGCTCCGAGATTTGATTTGGCCGTCGAAAACAAAAAACAACCAAAAATTAGTCATGCCTCGGCGAGTAAGGCTGAAGTTCAAAAGGATAAGGATTATACTCACCATGAGGTCGATGCTGCTGAAGCCAACGTTGAAAAGCGCATCCTTGGCCAAGAGAACCTCAACCAAGAGCGCCTTTCCACTAGAAAGCATCTTGAGGTCGTCGATCTCCTGCCTTGACAACTGAGGAGCTCTATTCAAGTCTCAGAAAATGTCCCCCATGACTGGGAGAAGAGATACTCGTCGCTCCAATGGACAATGAAAAAGTGAGGTTTTCATCCCTTGATGGAGGATGGAACCCCCGATACCCTCTTGAATATCCTTCGGGTTTGATGTAGGGCCAAGAGTTCCTAGGGACGACAATGTTATGACACGTCCAGAACAAAGGCACCATTGCCGTTACTCCTACCAACTGACATATGGAGATGAACCCCACGATGTGCCGCCAGCTATTCGGAGCCACCGCCAAGGGACAAATGTTGTAGAACT
Organism: Calamus simplicifolius; assembly: GCA_900491605.1. Taxonomy (NCBI): domain Eukaryota; kingdom Viridiplantae; phylum Streptophyta; class Magnoliopsida; order Arecales; family Arecaceae; genus Calamus; species Calamus simplicifolius. The sequence goes on along the minus strand of UESW01003987.1, from coordinate 481,769 downwards.
TCATCACCCTCTCAATATTGGATGAAGAAGAAGGTGGACGCCCACCTTAAAGCACTCCTCATAAAAGGTCCTGAACTCCAGTTTGTCCGTCACCCTCTGCCTAGAACCCAGCACTCGTAGATTATAGTCGTAGGAAATCCAGTATTCACAATGGATCCTCTCCAGGTCTGCTGAAGTTATTGTCGAAACTATGTGGGTCGGACACTCCATATCCTCATAATAAATGACAACAGAGTTGGCCATGGTCTTCTTCAACTAAGAATACTTAACTTCCAAAGGGAGAATAGCGCCAAAGGTTTGAAAAGATGTGATGCGGAAGGCACCAATCCCCCTTTTTTAAAGCCGTTACATGAAGAGATAGAACGTTATTAGAGAGAACCCTAAAAGCCGCAAGCCTTCAGTTCAAGCGCTGTGATCTTCGGCCCTGCCACGTGTCGCTCTGTCAATCGCTTTGGTCAAGTTCCGAAGAAGCTCCTCTCGTCTGATGGGCTAGGATGGAGGCACGGTAATTTGGCATTTATGACATCATTATGGCACATTTCTTTGAATTCCGCCTTTGCCAATAAAATTTGGCCTTCAAGACTCTACTCCCTATGTTCGAAATTAAACTTCAGACTAGGGAGTGGAGGGGAGGCAAATGATGCGGGGTAAAAAAGGCTCTGCATAATTTAGCTGACATGGGTAGACGAGCCAGGCCTACATTGGAACTATAGCTGACCCTCAAGAGCCAAAGGATGCATCACCAACCTCTGCCTTGGTATTTTCGCCCGAGCCTTGCCAGACCAAGCTTCACCAACCGAACCTCAGTTGACCGACCTTCACCTTCACCTAGTCTTGCTCTCGAGCCAGAGCGATCGAACCTCAATAGTCAGAAGCCACCCAACTGACGCTCCCTTTTAGCCGACCTTCGGCCTGCACCATGCGCCGAGCATCTCGAACATCAAACCACAAGGATCTCAGAACTCCTTCCCAAAGTGATCCTTCATAAACAGAAACAAGAGCCGGATCTAGCTCCCCCTCTTCATGATTTACGGGATCACGAATCCCCTAATAAGGTATATAAATCAACCTTATCATCCCCCAACTTCCACAATAACTCTTCGAAAATCAGGTAACAGCTTATCATATCCTCTCCCTTTAAATACCGAGCCCCGAGAGCCCTAAAAGAGTCATTCTGTAAGTTATTCTTTTCTCTCTCTTTAGAACTTAAGTCATTCTGTGAGATATTATTATTCTTCTCTTTCTCTTTAGAACCTTCTTCTCATTATCTGAAGCTTTAGAACATTCTCTTCATTATCTGAAGCTGAAATTATCCACTACTTGAGCATTCAAGGTTCTTCGTGAGGATCGCCCACCTCATTCCTTGTGAAAGTACACTGCGAAAGGATGCTATTTTGTAGGTTTCCAAGGACGTAAGAATACCATCCGAATCCTACCGTGTGCCACTATCTCATCTCAAGTCGAAAAATAAAAATCTGCAGGAACACCATCCATAAAAATAACTTGGTCCAGCAGGTCAAAGGTGATTATTTGTAAAATGAAATACTAATTGTGACACCATATTCGGCTAGCCACCCACCAATTTCCTGATGAAGATCATTGACACTAGTCTCTGTTTCTTGTGCAATAGAGCAGCATGCTCGATCAAACTATAAGAATTATCCTTTCTAAAATTTTGAAATACATTGGAAATGTGTGATGCATCACCGATGGTTCTGCTAAAGTAAAATTTAACGTGCTCTGAAAGAATTTACCAGCAAAATTCTCCTTTTATAAGGCATTTTTGGCCATTGGGACGATTCACCTGTTTACATTCCAGCAGTTCCTTCTTCACCGTAGGAAATTCCCCGGGGCGTGTCAATGATGGATCCTAATAAAAGCAATGAAAACCCCATTTTCTCCTCCAATTCTCAACTTGATTTTTTCACTGAGATTGCACTTATATGAGGCGAAACAGCATTCCAGCAGAGCATACCTATTTCTATCGACCATCGCCCCCCCTCCCTTAATTTGCATTTCACCACCGTTTTTTTATACCTCCTTTAGACTTGGGAGCATGCACATCCATTATCCTTTGCAACAGAGATGGTGAAATTATCATTGGCATATCACAAGTGTCTAATACATCCTTGACATGCCAAGTTGAACAGCGCCAACTTTCCTGTGAGCACCACCAGCAGCCGCTGCTGCAGCAGCAGCAGCAATCCCATTGAAAGGGGATTTTGCCTGTTGCAAGTTTGCCTCCATTGTGATTCTGTCGGCTGGATCGGCCTTGGTCCCGCCTAAAAGAAAGAAGGGTGAAGCCTCATGTCAAGAGCTATCTCTGGAGCCATCTTGCTGGCTATGTAATGTTGATGTGGTTTGTGCTGTACATAGTCCCTCCCCACCTCTGCTGTCTCTCCGTCAGAGTTCTCCGACTTTCCTGTGGTCCTATGGAAACAGTAAGCTGGAGGAATGGCAGGCTGCTGTGGAAGAACAGGATTCCTTATCAGCCTTCTTGGATCATAAGCATCCTTAAGACTTCCATTCTCGAATGGCATTACCGGGCCAACAACCTTTCCTGGCCTAGCTGGAAAAAAAAAAAAAGGGAAAAATTGGAAGGGTGTTAATAGGGCAGCACTAGATTGAAAAACTGCTGCTTGCAATGATAATGTAGTACATACCAATTGGAATCCTTTGTGGTGCCTGTGGAGCCCTTGACATATTTCCCGACAACCTTTCTGTGTCTCTAGAGTTCTTACATAACTCGTCTGAGGTCTGCCTGTCTCTGTATATAACCACATTAGGCTGTTCCTTCAGAGGAATTGGTGTAGAGTGGACCACTGTTGACCTAAAAGAAACAAGAAAAAGATTATCAAGTATTGACCAAAAAAATCGATTAATATATATGTATGTATGTATGTGTGTGCACGCATGCATGCACGCACGCACGCACATGTATGTATCGAAAGACTCAAATCAATCAACCATAAATACAACTGGATATTACAAATCCACAACCATTCTGGCAGTACCCTTCTGAAGGCAAGTGTGCAACCATGCAAGTTACACTTATGCTTGAACAAGAATGCACGAAATACCAACCATTCCAGCAAACGAACTAGAGGTGTAGAAAAGAAAAGTGAGCTATCCTACTATATTACAATAAAAAATAATATTTAATAATGCTTCAAAATAGCTTGTTATCATATATATTCACCAACCATTTTCGATGAGATTTCCCAACTCATGGTAATCGAAAAACTGCAACGGGGTGATTTGTTTCAGAATAAGCGGGAGGATAGCCCCCCAACTTTTTGCCAAACACCTTTAAAGTGGGAGCTTATACCATGAAAGGAATTACCCCCCAATAGAATTCTTTTCCACCATTCTGGTGGAATAGGATTATACCGCAGGATAGGCTCGTCCCTATCCCCTTTAATCATTGTTTTGCCCTTATTTTCTCTATAAACACTCAAAAAAGTGATAAGGTAATTTGGTCTTTGAGACAAAATCCAAACTGTCGTAAAATTCAATTCATATTAAATGCAGCTCATTCCATCCACCTATTCCTTAAAATTATTCCTCAACAAAACACTATAATATGCCCATTTCGCAAAACTGGCCGGTCTTTCAATGGTGCAAGATATATCTCCCTTCCAACGCCCTTTCCACAACCAAACAGCACCTAAACCCATGCTGTGCCCATGCATAAATCTCCATCGGAAGGATGTCCAAGCAGTCAGATCACAAATAGAGATATAGATACACATTTTTCCCCTGGACTTGCGGTCCATTTTTAATGTACAACATTAAATTTATTTTGAAAGTCCAGCATGTGCGGGATATTCAAAAGCATTGGAAAGCCCCTAAGGCTAACGTAGAAGCTGGACGTAGGGCTTTCCTATTATATAGAGATATAGTTCCTATAATTCCTATAAAGCACTCTTTAGATCATATGATTTGGGAGAGGGACAAACAGCTATATACATGTCTAGTCCTAGAATAAAAATAGGCATCACGCTCCTGGTTCAAGATATTCTACTCTTTTTCTTAAGCATAGGCCATGTTCATAATTAAGCTTCTTGTCATGCCTCAGATCAGTAGGCAAGTAAAGCTAATTGTAAGCAGCATATTTGAACAATCATCAGGGCACGGAATGTTTCTTATGCCTTGAGTCTCACGAGTAGATATCAAGCAAATCCTGATAAAAAATTGGATGGCAGTCAAGAATATCCTTAAGTACTTGCGAAGGACTAAGGACATGGTCTTGGTTTATGAAGGACCCGACCTGATAGTTCAGGGATACGCGGATTCTAGCTTCCAATCTGACAGAGATTATTATAAATCTCAATAAGGCTGTGTTCACACTCAATGGTGGTGCAATCTGAAAGAATTCCAAGCAAGAGATGACCACCGACTCTATAACTGAAGCTGAATATATCGCAGCATCAGATGCAGCTAAAGAAGCAGTTTGGATCAAAAAGTTCATCACTAAACTTAGTGTGATTCCAAGCATTGTTAATCCAATACTCTTGTTTTGTGATAACAATGGTGCTATTGCACAAGCCAAGAAACTAAGGTCTCATTAGAGGTCCAAACATGTATTCAGGAGATCATGTGATTAGAAAAATCATTGGTAGAAATGATATAAAAATAGAACGAGTTCCCACGGACTACAATATTGCTGATCCATTCACTAAAGTCCTGCCGCAACAGAAGCATGATGGTCATGTTGAGTCACTTGGTATTAGATACATGGATGATTGGCTTTAGTGCAAGTGGAAGATTATTAGCGTGTGCCCTAAATCCAATCGGATTAGATGCTAGTTTGTACATATTACAGTTGCTGCCAAAACAAGATTACTCTTCATGTGCGTTAAGTTACAACATTCAACATGATATGAAAGTAAGTTCCCATGCATACCATCATTGGTATTCCCAGAACCCCATTATCATCAGTCATGCACTGCTATTACAAGTAAATCAAGCACAGATGTGCTGTCTTTACCGCAGGGTTCCTAACCATTGAGACCAAAATCAAAATAAACTATGCATATGTAACTGCTGAGAGGCGCATACATAAGATGATATCTTACATTGGAGCTTATCCACTTAGCACAAGCATGAGATGACAACCATGACATGTCATCATCTTCAAGATAGGTAAATGCCAAATGCCACATGCATGGGGGGTGGGGGGAAGATTACCTAGGGAGAGAGACATGCTTTCTATCTAATGGAATCACTGGCCCACTTTTAGCACCATTTTCCTCAAGGTGAGCAAATTGCTTCCTGAATTGATCGACGGCACTGCATAACAACAGAGGCAGACAGATAATACTACCACAGTTACAAATGTAAAACAGAGTGAAAACCAGAATATAGAATGAATGGGAAAGAGGAAATGAAAGGATTGGCAAAAGTAAAACCTAGGATAGAGGAAGGTTGTCCTCTCTGTTCCACTAACGTAGTCCTTGAGCAACTGCGGATGATATTCCAATATTTCATGGAAGATAAGTTCCCTAATGTCTTCTTTGGTCACTCTTCGACGCTCAAACTCAAACTCCATCTTTGTGATTGGTTGGCAAGATGGTTCTCTCTCTACTTTAGCCAGGCCTTTGAAGTATGGATCAGCCAATGCCTAATTAAATGTCAGATATGGAAAATTATAACTTCATAATTGCACAAGTATTATGATACTATCCTCATAATAATTGATGCAAAATTAAAACTATGTAAGACTCATAAAACAAAAAAATCAACAGAAGACAAAAGAAATGCATCTGATTAGATATGCATACTCCTTCAGCAGTTGGCCGGTCCTTGGGATCAAAAGCTAAAAGCCTTTCCAAAAGTTTAAGTGCCAAAGGATCTGCATTTGGGAACTTCTGTGCAAATGGTACATGCTGTTTTTTCCTCATACTGCTCAAGTATCTTCTTGCCTTCTCATTTCGGACCTGAAGACAAAAGACCCAACCATTGTATGAGGGGACTTCTGTGCTGTTTGTCTAGTCCAGAGAATATATACTCCTTTCATAATATATATTCGTAAAATGAATAATGCTGTACCCGAGATATTGTATCCGAGGAAGGTGTCCCAAGAAGATCAGTCATCAAATCCAACTGATGAACCACATTTTTACCAGGAAATAAAGGCTTCCCTGTTAAGACCTCAGCAAAAATGCAACCTATGCTCCATATATCAATAGCAGGAGTGTACTGCAATTTCAGAAATAACCACTCGGTATCATCACAAAAGACAATCCACACTCCAAAACATGACCATAAAGCTAACACCAAGCTGAACATCAAACTCCACACACAATGCTGATATTTCAGTTTGCAGAAGAGTTCGGAAACCCTACTGAACACTCATTTTTTAATTACAAAAAATTATTATAGGTCTTGAAAAACTCACCAAAACAAAGACAACTACTAAAGTAAACTTATCAGTATTTTAGGATGCTTTGATGGTTTTCCAGCTTTAGAATATCTTACCAGGAGTCCATACAAGGCTACACAATCGATAATCAAGTGGAAAGAAAAAGAGAACAATTGATGATACATGTCCAGATGATCATCTTCCCTCTAGAAAACATAATAAAGTATATATTCTGAAATGAGTCCTCAGCCAAGTAGATCCCATGGCCTTCAATTTTCATTACCAAATGAATAGCAAGTGGACTTTCTGACTGTCCCTCATAGGGACAGAGTGAGAGTGATGACCATACTGGTCAAAGACATTCTTTGCAACTACAAAATTTTCATTTGGAGATTGTACCACTAGCATAGCAAGTTTGACAGAATCAAAATCAAATTCAGTGCCATAATGCAAACAAAGAAAAAGGAATGCTTCGGAAGTTTGTCATCAGCGTGCCTCCAGAATAAGTTTAAAGCTTCTTTGACAATCATTGTTCTACAACAGGAGATTCTTAAAAGATATTCCTTGTAAGAAGAACAATGAAATAAGGACAGAGTCATCTTCAGGAATAGTTCTATGGAAAACGAGAGAGCTGAAGAATGTCCATGCATCAGTGAAAAAAATTGATGAGTGAGAAGCTTGAGGAAAAAACATTCTAGGAGAATAGATATTGTTTTGGACATTGAATAGGATTCCTGAAGCTTTTGAAAATTATAGTGACAAAGATTTAACCACACATTGACATTATGGTTGAACTATAAGCCCACTTAATAGAGATATTTTATAGGTAAACTTGCACTTAGAGAACGCAGATAACAGATGTTTTCCCAGTTTAGTTACTGGACAACATTGGAAAATATCCTATTGCCCAAAGAAGATTAATATAGCAAATCATAAGGAAGAAACGAAGTACGAACATCAACACCATTTCCAAGTGGTGAAGTCCACTAAACCATCAATCTCAAAAAAATAAAAGTAATAAAAAGAAAGATTAAAGAAGAAAATGGAACAAGCACTGTTTTGAAAGAAAGTGAGTTAGCAAATTTTCAGAAAGGATTAATAAAAAAAAAACTTAATAATATTATGCAAAAGGCCAGTGTAGCCATGTTTCAAAACACTGACACACGATATGACATAACCAACATAAATAACACAAGGTTTGGTTCTTCACATGGCATGTTTTTCGCACCACAACAGAATGAAAATATTACTGGATTAAAGAAAACTAAAAATCCAACTGCAGAGAGCATTATGGAACAGTACAAATCATACCTTAGAAAAGAATGACCCACATAGCTCAGGAGCTCTGTACCATCTGGTTGCAACATAATCCTGCGTAACATAGTGGTGCCTCAGAAGGTGAAAATGAGTACGAGATTGGTGCTAGATTAGGATTATACAGCACTAGCAAACAGATTAGAAGACACTGACATAAGAAAACCAGCCCCATCTTCTTGACATACCGTCCAAAATATTGTTGTAGGGGTATCATTGAATGCAACTCTTGCTAATCCAAAATCACAAATTTTGAGTTTGCAGTTCGCATTTGCTAGTATGTTCTTTGGCTTTAAGTCGCGATGATAAACATTAGCTGCATTCAAATGGGTTTGAATTAGAACAGTGCTAAACGTACTCCATGCTGCCGGCGATAAACAACAGTACATTCCAGCAAGCAAATAAAGCAAAAAATTGTCAAGGCATCATAAACATGAATATTGCACACCCAAAAATGAAAACACAAGCATCAGTACATTTCCCATTCAGAAAAAAACGATTTTTTTTTAATAAATGCAGCAAATGCACTCTAACACCATTAACTTCAAATAGAACTAATGAAATCTTAAATTATTACAATTTTGAGCATATAAAATACCCAAACGGAGAATTAGATAATATGCAATGAAACCAAATTGATGGACTCAGGTACATACCTGTATGGATATACTTCAAAGCACGGAGCAGCTGATAAAGAAAAAATTGATAATGTTCTTTTGTCAAGTCATCATTAGCCTTGATGACTTGATGAAGATCTGACTCCATGAGTTCAAAAACAACATAAATATCTTTGAAATCCCTTCTTGATGGAGGCAGCATAATGTGCTTGATCTCTACAATGTCGGGATGTCTTAGAAGCCTAAGAAGTTTAATCTCACGAAGGATCCGTGCAGCATCAGATATGTGTTCGAAGATATCATGTATCTTCTTGATTGCCACTTTTTCTCCAGTATGTGTATCGATTGCTGAACACACAACTCCATAGCTTCCTTTACCAATAACCTCTTGAATTTTGTATCTATTGGCATCACCATATTCAGTGAAAAAGTCTATCTCTGATGAACTCTGCAAAATATCATTCAATCGCAATAGCCGATGAGTTTTACATCAATACAGCAAACAGCTTTTATCACCTTTAGGTGTATGTCCAATGGCAAAGAAAAAAATATACTTTGTGGCATCAAAAACATAATTGGAATAAAGTGAAATTTTAACAGCAGATTTTACTTAAAAGCCCATCTCAACATAACGTGCATCTCACTTAAAGTTGCATAAATCGCAAGTTATAAAATAATATCATATATAAGTAATTTAACACGTGACAACTAAACATATTCTATTATCGCTAATATTAAGTAAAGTACTGATTATAAATTAAAAATGATTGAAAAACAACTGCTGCAAACTACTGCATTATCGGAGCCCCACCTACTTCTCCCCCTGGAGCTCTTGGAGAGTTCAACGGAATTTCATTTAAATGAATTAAATTCTTAGAATTTTATAAAAGACACTGAAAAGTAAAAAGGGCAGACAAGCAGGCTTATAATAAATATAATAAATGCAAGGAGCTTGGAAGCGAATATACTTTTTTTTTTCCTATTGATCAAAGTAATATGGTTAAAGCATGGTGGTTAATATATACTTAAAAGCTTCTTGGTATAGCATATTTAGTGACCCGCTTGTCCTTGTGGACAGGCGACAGGTGACATTTGGCATTCATGACACTACGCCAGCCACACAGGGAGTAACTGTTAACTTTAATGAATTTTCAATAAATGAATTGTTTGAGAATTTAAGAATAGAAACTCCCACCAAGATCCATCTCAAGACAAGACGCAGTCATGTAAGTCTCCAAGCCTTCAATTTTATCTCTCTATTTACAAAACACCGGAACAAGTTCAAGTAAATCTAATGAGAGTTCATCTCAATTTCACACTCCCACCACCAGTACTGGAAATGTAAACGCGAATAGAAGCAAAAACAACAGATAAAATTCCTGGCTTACGCTCACAAAATGCCTTGCCCCAACCCCGCCAACCGCAGAGAACAGTCAGTTCAACAAACCGATAACTTCAACGAAGGTGCACGCCAGCACGATAATTAATCAAAACTATCGGATAATTGACTTGGTCATAAGATGCGCCAGAACTATCAAAAGGAAACCGAAATTTTATAGTTTCGTCCAAGAACAAAGAAAAGCGAAGAAAATATCACAAATATGCTGGAAGTGGGTGCAGAACCAGATTCTTTGAAAGCAATCTTGTCCTAGAAGACGAATCGATTGCACAAAGCTTGGGAGGATCATATTTCTTCTAAACAAATCACCTACGTATAAAAGATTAAACGAAAACGGAAAAACCAAGAAAACAGTAAACATCGAGAATGAAATCTCCAACATGGCATCCAAACGTCCCAACAAAAAGAAATTGCGGCAAATAGACCCAATTGGAGTGATTCCAACCAGCATCAAAAATCTTGAATCTGAAGAAAAGAATACGCAACAGAAACGGTAGAAGAACAGGATTGCAAAAAGGAAAAGTAAAACAAGAAAGGCGATTTATCAAAAACCAAAACGAGTAAAAAAAGGACGAACAGTAAACACCCGGCATTCGAACAATTCCGGACGATGCAAAAAAAAAAAAAATCACCATATCCCGTTCTTCCACAAAAAAGCTGGCCCTAAGAAACCAGATCCCACACGCAAATCAACCAGAAAAGCAAGCCCAAAAGACTAAGAACAGATCAAGAAAAAACCCTGACCTTCTTTCGCTGATCTTGCTGCATTTCTTAACAGATCTCCAAACCGAACGATCCAAGATCCCGCCTTTCCCTCTTCTTTCCCCTCTTTCGGCTACTTTCTCTTCTCTTGAGATATCTCTGCTCAAAAACGAAGTAAAACCTCGCTTAAAACCAAAAGATCTACAGGGAAATCAGCCACATTCGCCCCATCTACCCTGCTCCGGATCACCAGTCTGCGGTACCACGCCGGCCTTCTCCAATCCTCCGGATAACATAAACACAGAAGCCGATCAAGCCGATCGCTCATGCCCTCGAGACGACGACGCAAGCGACAAGGCCGCCGGCCCCCGCGATCATAGAGTGGCCACGAAGCCCTTTCTCCTCCCTGCCTCCTCCATCTCCACCAACGCAGCGCCGGGTCCCAAAGAATTCCGATTCAAGAACCACACTAGCAATCGACCGAGGCCGAGAGCGAGATAGATATCAAGAGCGAAGGAAAGGAACAGAGGGCGAAGGAATCCAAACCCTACCCCCAGGAGGAGCGTTTGCTTCGTTTCTTAGAGAGAAGACGAAGAGGAGAAAAAGAGAGAGGATGATGATGAGGAAGATGAGGGGGTACTCGTTCTTCCTGCAGCCATGAATCTAGGGCGTTTTTATATTTTCGAGGGACGAGAATACCCCTCACCGGAAATGGGGGAAGTATTATACGGCAGTGGCAGTATCGGGTAAATAAAGTGGAATTGCGGGGGCATTTCGGGATGCGGGAATCATCGGATCGGGTCGGATGGGGTGCTTGCCATGCCTTTGCGTGCGCGTGCGCTGGAGTTGGTAACCCCTCCCGTCGCGGCCGGCGCTGCAGGCCCTGAAAGGAGGAACGCTTGAATCCTCCTTTTGCCGCTGGGGTGAAGAGATGAATCAATGGGATGCTTAAAATAGGGGGGGAGGGTTAAGTTTCAGCTAGAGGAATTGATGTCTCAACTAATTTCTTTTTATTTATTTTTTTGATTTAAGGTTTTTAGAACTATTTTTTGAGAGCCAATCGTTGCAGGTTTCAGGTTTGCAATTGATATCTTACCTGAAATCATACTTTTCTTATAAGACTCTCTGATGATATCTAATGTGCAAGTGGAGTTTATAAATTGTATCATTATTAACCTTTATTTTATTTAATGCAGTGAAAACCTCATGCAATTATACGTATGTATAAAATTTATTAAATTAAATTTTACAAATTACGCAATGTAAATTATAAGTTTTTACAAGGTCCACTCTAAAAAAAGGCACAAGAAGAAAAAAATATTAAGATGCCAACCTTCAATAAACAAGTTTAGGTTAGAGTTTAAATCACAAACACATATTTACCCATCTTGATAAGTGGGTTAGGTTTAGATTTTATATTCTTAACCCATTTAATTTATTTAAATAATTGGTTGGATCATAATTATTTATATTGATCCATTTATTTAATCCATTTATATTACTAGTTAATAGATTAAATAGATTAGATAGATTAATATCTAATCTTTTTATTATTTATTAACATGTCAGGCAGGTTAAGCAAATCTAATCAAATTATTTATTTAGTAAATAGATCAAGCTTAAATTTAAAATTCTAGCATATTTATAAATAGTCTAAGATCAGATTGCTAGTTTTTATATCAATATGCATTAAGGCTGAATTTGATGTGGGGGATAAAGAGGTTATCCCCTGGATATCTTTTTTTTATCCCCAAAAGCTATAATTGCAAGGGTTATCTTTGAAAAAGATTAACCAAAAGGGATAACCCATATTTAACCAGGGGTTATCCCCTGAACTTATTCCCTAGGGATCCCAATAATAGCTTGTTATCCCTTCGGCTATCCCTTGAGGGCATATTTATCAATAAAAAATAATTTTGCCCTAAAATTTCTTCGTGTCCTCTCTGTTCTTCCCCTTCTCGTCGATGCCCTTGTCAAGCTCCGACGGCGACCTCTCTCATCTCCGCCATCGATGTCGCCGTCGTCCCAAGATTCGGATCTCCTTCAGCTTCCACCCAACTAGCTCCTCCCTCTCTCTCGTTTTCCATGGCTTCTTCGTCTTGCATCGCCGCCCCTCCTCTTTGACTTCGACCGCTACCTCTCCGACTCCATCACTATCTGCGTTCCGCCACGACTTTCTTCTCCGTCGCTAGCACTGCCGCCATGGCCGAATCCATAGCCATCCATCGCTTCTCTTTCCTTCCTTCTCTTCCTTTTTCCTTCGCCGCTGCCCTTGATCTCCCTCGTCTTCCTTCATCGTCGACCGCCGCTTCCTTCCCTCCCTGTACTCTCCATCAGCACTGCCCACCTCCCAAGACCCTCCTTTCTTCTTCCCGTTCTCATCGCCGATGTAGTCGCTAGCCACCAATGTCCTCTCCCGTTCTCGCCGTGACACCGGCTCCTCATTTCCCACCTCCCTCTCCTTCCTTCGTTTCCGTCTCGGATCGCCTCCCTTGACGGCATGGCCGTTGCCTTTTCCATCATGGCCTCTCTCCGCCTCTATTGCCAATCATCACCACCGCTTCTCTTCTCTCCCTCCCTCCATTGCGGCTTTCTCCATCGCAGCCTTGACCCTACTGTTCTTTTTTCATTTTTTTCCGTTTGATCTGAAATCAAACCGTTTAAATTAATTATTGTATTAAAAATTGTAAGGATAGTTTAGGAATTAAATTAATTTTTTTGAGGATATCCTTTTCTATCCCTCTAATCAAATACAATCAGAGGGGATAAGAAAAAGTTATCCTCTGGATTTAAATTTTTGCATTTGGTACGTTCAAAGAGATAGTCAATATCCCTGAAAAAACTCTATCTCGTACACTTATATAGGAATAAAGTTTTTTCTATTAAACACTATCTAAATCTGGTCTATGTACAATCTATTCCTACTCAATTGTGATCCTTATTGTAGGCCATATAAATTTTAGCGGCATGATACGTTGAATCAGTAATAAAAAATAATTAATTCAATTCAACTCCTTGTAAAACAATGTTTCATCATCATCTATTTTTATTTTTTGAAATAGAGAAATAAATATAATAAAATTTATAATAGCATAGCACTTTACTTACCCTCCCCAAAGTATTTGAGAGGAGGCCAAAAAAAAAAAAAAAAAAAAAAAAAAAAAAAAAAAGGAGAAGAGGTGGAATAAGCTTATCAACGACAACAAGTGAAAATGTCAGGTGTGTAAAAATTCATCCATTCTTCGCTGAAGTGACAGGCTTGATAGCCACATTTGAAATGTGTGATGGGCTCAAAAGTTTGCAATAATTACCTCTGTAAGTTTAAAGGGCCAAAAGGTCACTTTGCAATTGTTTCGATGCGGTGATTTGACATCGATTGGTTTCACAATATCATGAAATTATTTAGTATCTTAGTGCCTAATGGCCTCTCATTTTCAAAGACAATGACCTTTCATTTATTTGAAAACCTTTGTTATGATGTAAACAAAAGGCATGCCAATCATTTCACGGTAACAAATTGTAACGTTTAGTTGCCACGGTCCTAACCTACCACCATCTGTCTTCTTCCTTTCAAGTTCTAGAACCCCATCAATGGTTGGTTGTCTCTTATTCCATCCTATTAGATGTGGTGTTTCTCCCACCACATGTTTAATTTAAAATATTGCACCAATCATTCCTTCCATGCATTACGGGCAAGAAATTCTAAATCAATCGAAGAATGGACTACGAGCACAGAGATATCAGTTCCATGCATCATAAAAATTTAAGGAGGATAGCTAATCTTCTGGCGCCAAAAAAAAGTTCTTACATCATAGACATGCTAAGTTATTCATAAAATAGCCTTTACTGGAGCATGAATAAGCTTAAAAGCTGGATTAAGTAATGAATGGCGAATTACTGACAACCATTTTTTGTGAAGGGGCTTGGTTAACGAGGGTGTGTATTCTCAAAATAAGATGATACAATTTGATTAGCTAGCACGTAATAATAAAATATTTAGATAATAATAATATTTAAAAAGAAAACCATAATGATTCAGATATCGTCGCTAACGTACACATTATGTAGAGCATCTTTGCAAGCAAAGATTGAAAAGAGTGCAACAGTTTAAAAAAAAAAAAAAACAGAAGGTTTTGTTGCTCATAGACTTGCACAGGCAGCAAGCATTGGCTTGTGTTACACCATAGTCCGCATCATGTATTTTTCAGCCAATTGACTCTATGAAGAATAAAAAAAAATTTGGATGGCCCCAAAGGCCGACACCTTTAGGACCGACGGCTTCAAAGACCGATGGCCCTAAAGGCCGACGGCTCCAAAGACCGACGGCCCTAAAGACCGGCGCCTCCAAGGCCGACACCTCCAAAACTGTCGGCCCCAAGGGTCGACAGCTCCAAGACCGGCCCCAAAGGCCGACAGCTCCAAGAACAGCCCCAAAGGCCGACACCTCTAAGACCAGCGCCTCCAAGGCCGGCACCTCCAAGACCGACGGCCCCAATGGCCAACGGCTCCAAAGATCAATAGCCCTAAAGGCCGACGGCTCCATCACCGATGGCCCCAAAGGCCGACACCCGACGACCGACGGCCCCAATGGCCGACGGCTCTAAAGACCGATGGCTCCAAAACCAACGGCCTCAAAGACCGGCACCTCCAAGGCCGGCACCTCCAAGACCAGCGCCTCCAAGGCCGAACCTCCAAGACCGTCGGCCCCAAAGGCCGACAGCTCCAAGAACGGCCCCAAAGGCCGATACCTCTAAGACCGGCGCCTCCAAGGCCGGTACCTCCAAGACCGACAGCCCCAATGGCAGACGGCTCCAAAGACCGACAGCCCCAAAGGCCGACACCTCCAAGACCGACGGCTCCAAGACCGACGGCCCCAAAGGCCGACACCTCTCAGGCCAGCACCTCAAAGGCCGGCACCTCCAAGCTAGGCGGCCCCCTACGTCTCCAAGCCAGGCGGCCCCGGCAATTCCCAAGCGCCCCCGGCATCTTCCTAACCAGCCCCTGCGTCTCCAAGCTAGACGGCCCCGGTACTTCCCAGGCGGCCCCGGCATCTTCCCAGACGCCCCCGGCATCTTCCCAGCCAGCCCCGGCGTATCCAAGCTAGGTGGCCCAGGCACCTTCCCAAGCGGCCCGATACCTCCCAAGCGGCCCCGGCATCCTCCTAGCCGGCCCCCTGCGTCTCCAAGCTCGGCGGCCCCGGCACTTTCCAAGCACCCCAGCATCTTCCTAGCCGGCCCTCTACGTCTCCAAGCGAGGCGCCCCCATTATCTTCCTAGCCGGCCCCTGCGTCTCCAAGCGAGTCGGCCCCGGCACTTTCCAAGCGCCCCCGGCATCTTCCTAGCCGGCCCCTGCGTCTCCGAGCGAGGCGGCCCCGACACTTCCCAGGCGGCCCCGGCATCTTCCCAGGCGCCCCTAGCATCTTCCCAGTCGGCCCCGACGTGTCCAAGCTAGGTAGCCCGGGCACCTTCCCAAGCGGCCCGGCACCTCCCAGGCGGCCCCGACATCCTCCTAGCCGGCCCCCTGCATCTCCAAGCTCGGCGGCCCCGGTGCCCCGGCATCTTCCTAGCCGGCCCTCTACGTCTCCAAGCGAGGCGCCCCCGGCACCTTCCCAAGCAGCCCGGCATCTTCCTAGCCGGCCCTCTACGTCTCCAAGCTAGGCGGCCCGACACCTCCCAGGCGGCCCCGGCACTTCCCAGCCGGCCCCGGCGTGTCCAAGCTAGGCGGCCCGGCACCTCCCAGGCGGCCCCGGCATCTTCCTAGCCAGACCCTACTTCTCCAAGCAAGTTGGCCCCGACACTTCCTCCACCTCTCCAGTTCCGCCAAGTCGGCCAAGGCCATCCCCAACCGGCCCGACTCGGCCCCGGCGTCTCCAGTCCCGCCGAGTCGGCCAAGGCCATCCCCGGCCGGCCCGACTCGGCCCCGACGTCTCCAGTCCCGCCGAGTCGACCAAGGCCATCCCGGGCCAGCCCGACTCGGCCTCGGCGTCTCCAGTTCCGCCGAGTCGACCAAGGCCATCCCAGGCCGGCCCGACTCGGCCCTGGCGTCTCCAGTTCCGCCGAGTCGGCCAAGGCCATCCCAGGCCGGCCCGACTCAGCCCCAGCATCTCCAATTCCGCCGAGTCGACCATGGCCATCCCTGGCCGGCCCGACTCGGCCCCGGCGTCTCCAAGTCCACCGATTTGGCCCCGCCCCGGCACTGCCTTGCCAGCGGGGTGGGCCCCAGCCATCTCGGGTCGACCCGGCTCGGTCCTGACAAGACGGGATTTCTCAGTTCCTGCCAGATCAGCCCCAGCGGTTCAAGAAACCGCCTCTCTGACGCACGCTGCCCGACAGCGCCAGACGCGCGCCGCCCGACAGCCCCGCCGGCTGATGGGACGTAGCCCACTAACCAGCCCAGATTCACGCAAGGGCTCAACAGATCTTCCGACTCACGCAATCCCATGTGATCATGCCAGAATCAACCCCTATAAAAAGGTGAATCCACCCAGTAAATAGATACGCGCGATAACCCCCAAAATTGCCATCTCAACTCTCAAAGGAATTCCTCCTCCCTGGGATCCCTCTTTTCACACAAAACAGGGCTCCCTTGAGCCCTTCTTCAGCTGTGACCTCAGTCACTAACTTGGCCGTCGGAGGGTCCCGCCGAAGACCCCCTCCGGTCCCGGGACTTCTTTGCAGGCAACCCGGCGAAGTGAGGATTCGATAAGCACCTCCGTTCCCGACGTCCAGGAGAGGTGATTAAGCGTCATCAGATTGGCGCGCTAGGAAGGGGGATAAGAAAAAGTAGCGAACGTTCTTCCTGAGCTACATCTTTCATCCCCTCTCTTCTTTCAAAAGCCATGGTGGTGACACGAGCCCAAGACACCTCCGTCAGCTGCCCGGCAGGACTTCCCTCACAGGTTAGGCAGCAGGAGGCCAATCCTCCTGCGGCTGACCCTCCGGTTGCCGGCCCACCGCCGGACGCCGCTGTCCAAACAGCGGAGCAGCTGGCAACCCTCTCCCAGCAAGTCCAGAATCTCACCGCCATGGTCCACGGGCTCCAGCAGCAGCAGTCCGTGGCCATCCAGCACCAAACCGCTCCCTCCGCCAGCCAACAGTCGGTGAGGGAAGGTTCTCCTCGGCGGTAGGCCGGTCGGCGAGGTACCGGCCGACGTCAAGTTTCCCCTAGGAAGCCTCGACGCGAGCCCTCCAAGAGGCCATGGTCCCTTGACCATGGCCCCAACGAGTTTCCTCCCAAGCCACATCATCATGAGGAACCCAAGCGGAAGTCCCGACTTCCGTCTCCATCTCCTTCTGCCTCCTCTTCTTCTTCTTCCTCCGAGCCATCTCGGAGGGCCCCGACGATCAACCGCCAGGCGGAGGAATGCTTGGAGGAGTACAACAGGCGCCTCGACGAGCTCGCCAAGAAGATCAACCATCAGTCGGAGGAAGAGTTCGACATTCGTCCTTCTTACACTCGCCGCATACTGGAGGAACCGGTTCCCTCCAGGTTCCGCTTCCCCCAGGTGGACCCGTACGACGGTACGACCGACCCCCTCGATCACCTCGAGAGTTACAAAGCTATGATGTAAGTCCAGGGCGCCTCAGACGCCCTCTTCTGAAAGGCCTTCCCCGCAACTCTGCGGAAGGCCGCCCGTGCATGGCATTCACGCCTGTCCCCCCACAGCATAGACTCCTTCCGGGAGCTGAAGAGGGCATTTTTGGCCCACTTCGACGCCTGCCGCCGGATCCCAAGGGTGGCAGACAGCCTCTTCTCCATCCGCCAAAAGGAAGGAGAGTCACTGCGGGACTTCGTGTCCCGATTCAAAACTGCCGCCCTCGAGGTCTACCATCTCGATGATGCGGTGGCCACCCTGGCGCTGAAGCGGGGACTCCTTCCGTCCCGCTTCACCTTTTCTCTGGACAAAAAGCCTCCCGGCTCCTACGCCGAGTTGCTAAGTCGGGCACAGAAGTACATCCGCGCCAATGAGGCTGACTCGTCCAGAAGGGAAGCCGACAGGAGTTCCAATAAGAAGCCGACACCCACGGAACCAACTGAGGAACGATCCAGGCAGCTCGAACCACCCCGTCGCTTTGACCATCGGCCCCAGGCGCTGGTTCCTAAGGGGCGGTTTACTCCTCTCACGGCTCCGATCTCCCACATCCTGCTAGAGATTGAGGAGGAGCCTTACTTTCAACGCCCATGTCCCCTAAAGTCAGTAAACTCCCATAACAAAGAGCTTTACTGCCGGTATCACCAAGACTATGGACATGACACCGAAAATTGCCGCCATTTGAAGAAGGCAATTGAAAAGTTTGTCAAGCAGGGCCACTTGGGCAAGT
This sequence comes from Calamus simplicifolius, assembly GCA_900491605.1. Lineage (NCBI taxonomy): Eukaryota > Viridiplantae > Streptophyta > Magnoliopsida > Arecales > Arecaceae > Calamus > Calamus simplicifolius. The sequence continues at coordinate 463,052 of UESW01003987.1, read as the reverse complement.
TCATTCGAGGAAACCTCATGGCCCCGGGTGCATCGGCACCTCCAGCGCCTCAGATTTGCCTCAACAATGCCCCAACGGAAGGAACAATAGCATGATCTCATGAAGAGCGAGCAGCAGCTCGGAGAGCCGATGGAAGGAAGCAAGCTGGCATCAAAATGGGAAGCTTCTCCCCCGCATTCGGAACGCGGATGGTATTATCAGTAGCTTGCTGATTCTTTAATAAAGTATTATTCAGAATATCCTTGTTTTATCATGCTCTTGGGATGAGTATATTTCTTATACAGAGACCGGCTCCGCGTCGGCACCAAAGACTGACTCCGCATCGGCAACAAAGACCGACTCCGCATCGACACAAAGACCGACTCCGCGTCGGCACCAAAGACCAACTCTGTGTCGGCAACAAAGACCCGCGAAGGCAAATAACTGCGAAAAAGCTAAGTATACTACACTGAGAAAAAGTTTCTTTTTATTAGTATCTGAATGCGTTACAGGAAAACCACCAAAGACTGACTCCGCGTCGGCAACAAAGACCGACTCCGTGTCGGCACCAAAGACCGACTCCGCGTCGGCAACAAAGACCAGCCTCCGCATCGGCACCCAAGACCGGCTCCATGTCGGCACCCTCAAGCTCAAGACCTGCGGATTTCAATCAACAGAGTTTCCTGGAGGGGGCAGATCAACCCTGCAGAAGGAGACCAATTTCTTTAAAGAAAAAGGCACCTGAGCCTGGCCCAAGTACCCCCTGGTCACCCTCCGGGGTTCAAAAGGTTATCGACGGCCTCAACTTTGCCTCATCGGCTTCATCTTTGCCTCAACTGCTAACTGACGAGCATCCCCCAAAAAAGTTAGCGTACGCTGCTTTCAGTGGCAGGCGTGAGGTAATCAATTCGCCTCCAAAAAATTTCTTGAAGTTCTACACTCCTTTCGCTTAGCTGATGCAGAGCACGCAAGCTCAAGGAGTGTGGGGGGCATTTGATGGAGCCAGTTGACCCCATGGAGAATAAAAAAAATTTTGGACGGCCCCAAAGGCCGACACCTCAAAGACCGATGGCCCCATAGGCCGACGGCTCCAAAGACCGACGGCTCCAAAGACCGACGGCCCCAAAGGCCGACGGCTCCAAAGACCGACGGCCCCAAAGAACGGCGCCTCCAAGGCCGGCACCTCCAAGACCGTCAGCCCCAAGGGCCGACAGCTCCAAGACCGGCCCCAAGGGCCGACAGCTCTAAGACCGGCCCCAAAGGCCGACAGCTCCAAGAACGGCCCCAAAGGCCGACACCTCTAAGACCGGGGCCTCCAAGGCCGGCACCTCCAAGACCGACGGCCCCAATGGCCGACGGCTCCAAAGACCGACGGCCCCAAAGGCCGATGGCTCCATCACCGATGGCCCCAAAGGCCGACACCCGACGACCGACGACCCCAATGGCCGACGGCTCCAAAGACCGACGGCTCCAAGACCGACGGCCCCAAAGACCGGCACCTCCAAGGCCGGCACCTCCAAGACCGGCACATCCAAGGCCGGCACCTCCAAGACCGTCGGCCCCAAAGGCCGATAGCTCCAAGAACGGCCCCAAAGGCCGACACCTCTAAGACCGGCGCCTCCAAGGCCGGCACCTCCAAGACCGACGGCCCCAAAGGCTGACGGCTCCAAAGACCAACGCCTCAAAGGCTGACACCTCCAAGACCGACGGCCCCAAAGACCGACAGCTCCAAGACCGGCCCCAAAGACCGACAGCTCCAAGAACGGCCCCAAAGGCCGACACCTCTAAGACCGGCGCCTCCAAGGCCGGCACCCCAAAGACCGATGGCCCCAAAGGCCGACACCCGACGACCGACGACCCTAATGGCCGACGGCTCCAAAGACCGATGGCTCCAAGACCGACGGCCCCAAAGACCGGCACCTCCAAGGCCGGCACCTCCAAGACCGGCACATCCAAGGCCGGCACCTCCAAGACCGTCGGCCCCAAAGGCCGATAGCTCCAAGAACGGCCCCAAAGGCCGACACCTCTAAGACCGGCGCCTCCAAGGCCGGCACCTCCAAGACCGACGGCCCCAAAGGCTGACGGCTCCAAAGACCAACGCCTCAAAGGCTGACACCTCCAAGACCGACGGCCCCAAAGACCGACAGCTCCAAGACCGGCCCCAAAGACCGACAGCTCCAAGAACGGCCCCAAAGGCCGACACCTCTAAGACCGGCGCCTCCAAGGCCGACACCTCTAAGACCGACGGCTCCAAGACCAACGGCCCCAATGGCCGATGGCTCCAAAGACCGACGGCCCCAAAGGCCGACGGTTCCATCACCGATGGCCCCAAAGGCCGACACCCAACGACCGACGGCCCCAATGGCCGACGGCTCCAAAGACTGACGGCTCCAAGACCGATGGCCCCAAAGACCGGCACCTCTAAGGCCGGCACCTCCAAGACCGGCGCCTCCAAGGCCGGTACCTCCAAGACTGTCGGCCCCAAAGGCCGACAGCTCCAAGAACGGCCCCAAAGGCCGACACCTCTAAGATCGGCGCCTCCAAGGCCGGCACCTTCAAGACCGACGGCCCCAATGGCCGACGGCTCCAAAGACCGACGGCCCCAAAGGTCGACACCTCCAAGGCCGGCACCTCCAAGCTAGGCGGCCCCCTACGTCTCCAAGCCAGGTGGCCCCGGCACTTCCCAGGCGCCCCCGGCATCTTCCTAGCCGGCCCCTGCGTCTCCAATCGAGTCGGCCCCGGCACTTTCCAGGCGCCCCCGGCATCTTCCTAGCCGACCCCTGCGTCTCCAAGCGAGGCGGCCCCGGCATCTTCCCAGGCGGCCCCGGCATCTTCCTAGTTGGCCCCGGCATGTCCAAGCTAGGCGGCCCGGGCACCTTCCCAAGCGGCCCGGCACCTCCCAGGCGGCCCCGGTATCCTCCTAGCCAGCCCCTTGCGTCTCCAAGCTCGGCGGCCCCGGCACTTTCCAAGCGCCTCGGCATCTTCCTAGCCGGCCCTCTACGTCTTCAAGCGAGGCGCCCCCGGCATCTTCCTAGCCGGCCCCTGCATCTCCAAGCGAGTCGGCCAAGGTCATCCCCGGCCGGCCCGACTCGGCCTCGGCGTCTCCAGTCCCGCCGAGTCGACCAAGGCCATCCCGGGCCAGCCCAACTTGGCCTCGGCATCGCCAGTTCTGCCGAGTCAGCCAAGGCCATCCCGGGCCAGCCCGACTCGGCCCCGGCGTCTCTAGTTCCGCCGAGTCGGCCAAGGCCATCCCAGGCCGGCCCGACTCGGCCCCGGCATCTCCAGTTCCGCCGAGTCGGCCAAGGTCATCCATGGCCGGCCCGACTCGGCCCCGGCGTCTCCAAGTCCACCGATTCGACCCCGCCCCGGCACTGCCTTGCCAGCGGGGTGGGTCCCAGCCATCTCGGGTCGACCCAGCTTGGCCCTGACAAGACGAGATTTTCCAGTTCCCGCCAGATCAGCCCCAGCGGTTCAAGAAATCGCCTCTCTGACGCGCGCCGCCCGACAGCCCCACTGGCTGATGGGATGTAGCCCACTAACCAGCCCAGATTCACGCAAGGGCTCAACAGATCTTCTGACTCACGCAATCCCACGTGATCATGCCAGAATCAACCCCTATAAACAGGTGAATCCACCCAGTAAATAGTTACGCATGATAACCTCCAAAATTGCTATCTCAACTCTTAAAGTAATTCCTCCTCCCTGAGATCCTTTTTTCACACAAAACAGGGCTTACTTGAGTCCTTCTTCAGCTGTGACCTCAGTCACTAACTTGGCCGTCAGAGGGTCCCGCCGGAGACCCTCTCCGGTCTCAGGACTTTTTTGCAGGCAACCCGACGAAGCAAGGATTCGAGAAGCACCTCCATTCCCGACATCCAAGAGAGGTGATTGAGCGTCATCACAAACCATGCTATCTATCGTCTTTGACATTGCGATGGTGACGACGTCTCGAAAGATATCTCACAATGGGATGAATTACTGCCCTGAAAATCTCAAGAAAAATCGCTAGTTGAAAGATGATTATCTAAAAAAAAAATTCTTAATCCAGGGCTGAAGCATATTGTCACTGGTTGGAAGAATTTTACATATAAAATTAATTCTAACTATTAAGAAAACTAAATTTTTTGAGTCTGATTTAAAGGGTTTGAATCTAGATTGAGCTGGCCAATTATAAATGCTTAAGCATTTTTGAAAAATGAAGCCTTCCATTAATCTTGCGAGAAGATCAGCAGCCTATCCATTAATAAATATTGTTATTAACAAAAAAATAAATATTACAGTGGATCTCCTTTGAAACTATTATGACCACCGTTGTAATGGCACCTGAGATTCATTTATCCAAGCGTATTATCTGAGGTAAGGCTGCTGCTTACAAGTTGACAACCATCTCTAACCCTTCTTCTTTGTTGCAGGGTTTCAAAGCATATTCCATCTAGGACACCAAGCGCAGGCGCACAGTACACAACACTCCAGCTAAGATGGCACTGGGACCTAGCTGTCCATTACCCATGGTGACGCCTGGCTGCCCTTTTGAGTACAGAGGTCAGAGAATGGGGACGGAACAAGCCTATATTAAGAGCTAAAGGATAGAGGAAGGACGGCCTTTCGGTCCTTCCCTATACCTTACACCATCCCCACGCGCACCACCTTACCGTAGACTGTGGAGAGCTCACAAGCGTACGTAGTTTCTTGCTTTCTTCTTACGGGCAGGCCCATCGTTTGTTTTGACGTGGACGCGTCCCCTGCCACTGCCGACGCTCTCAATATTAATAATTAAAGCCGCATACTCTCTTTGATATATATATATATATATATATATATATATATATATATATATATATATATATATATATATATACTGTGCCAAATCGTCGAGCCTTCAATCCAAATTGCGATGTATATCTCAATCAATGATAGAGGAAGTTGAGTTTGATACTGGGCTGACCTGGCACCCAGTATATCTCAATCAATGAAGAAGCGGTAAGAACAGAGAGGCAGAGAGTGAAAAGAGATTATTAATTGCGCGCTCCTCCTTCCTTTCACTCCGGCGACGCTTTTTTCCTCCCTTTCTGGCACCGCGATTCAGGATAATGGACATATCGAAGACTTCGATAGCTTTTTCTGCCGATCGAGAACGAGGTACGTTCTCCCTTTTTCCATTAGAAGTCAAAAGGAATCAGAGAGCGAGAAAGCAAGGGATCGGAAAGGCCGCTGCGGCGAAGACTCCCGGAAGAAGGATTAGTTAGTCTTCGCGTGCCGAACGCGGTGGTTGCAAGGGAGGATCTTGTTGCCCTCGCATCGCTTTGCAAGCAGGCACGTGCGCTGAGTGCTGTGGGAAATCGCTGTCCCCTCTCTACTTTATCGGTACTGTAGAGTGGATCGATGGATATTTCATCTGGAGTTTTCATGGGTCAGGAAATAGCTCTCTTTCCTCGGTTATTTCCCTTAAGTCTCTGCAAGCTTATCCTTTATACTCAGTTTGGATGGAGAGGAAACTGAAAGGAAAAAAAGACTGAAAGAAAAAAAAAAAAAAGTGAGAGAAAAAAAAATTAAAGAAAAAATATTTTTTTTCCTTCTATTTGGATGAGTGAAAGAAAAATAGAAAGAAAGAAAAATAGATAATTTATAATGACAATAATATTTTTATTATAAATGATTAAAAATGCATCGATTATTTTTTTTAAAGGGTCAATATTAAAATGAAAAAAAAAATAAAAGAGAACCTTTGAGTTTTCTCTCCGAAATCTCTTCGGTTTTGGAGAGAAAACTTTTATGTGGGGCCACCACTTTTTTTCTTTTGTTTTCCTCTCTAATTTTCTTTCCTTCCTATTTTTCTCTCCATCCAAACAAAGTAAATTTCATTTTCTCTCCTGTTTTCCCTACTAGTTTTCTCTCCATCCAAACAGAGGGTTACAGAATTCTGAGAGTGGCATCCGATCTATAGGGTGCCTTTTTGATAGTATTATGGCAGTGGACCAGGGGAGGCCCATCTACCTCCAGCTAGTTTATGAAGATATTACTTTGGAATGTTCGAGATGCTAGTAAGCCCTCATTTCGTTCCTCTTTTGGTAGACTTCTGCAATTATATAATTTTTATATATGTATTCTTTTAGAAACCAGACTGTCGGGGGACAGTTTGGTGCGGTTTCGAGACAGATTGCTCGGTCTTGGTCCTCGTATGCGATGGAGGCTAAGGGCATGTCTGGGAGTATTTTGGCCATTTGGCACGATTCTCCTGGTACGATTGATACTTTCCATCAGTGTAACCAACAGGTCGGTCTTCTTGTCACTGAGGGAACTTCTAATCCTTGGCTTCTATCGGCGGTCTATGCTAGTACGGATTATCGGAAGAGATGGATCCTTTGATCTGAGCTGCTTCCCTCCTTGATCAAGGGCTTCCTTCCATCATCGCTGGTGATTTTAATTGTATCACTGAGGCTAGTGAAAAGTGGGGTGGGGGGGGGGGCAGAAGAGTCACTGGCTCAACTGATATTATTGAATTTAGGACTTTTATCGAGTCTGATGGGCTATTGGATTTGGGGTACTCGGAGCCCCAATTCACTTGGTGTAATAACCGGCAGGCGTCTGCTCGTATTTGGGAGAGATTGGATAGAGCTCTTGCTACAACTCAGATGCTTCAAAAGTACTCGACTGTTACTGTTACTCATCTCTCTAGGATTGCTTCTGATCTCTGCCCCATTTTGATTGCTACGGAGGCTGACCAGTATTAGAGGAAGAAGTTTAGATTCGAGCGGTTCTGGACATTCCATTCGGCTGCTCGGACTATTGTTTCTCAGATTTGGCACCTTCTTATTAGGGGTGATGCTGTTTATAGGTTATCTCGCCGTCTTTTGCTGGCCAGACGTAGACTTTTCAGATGGAATAGACTGGAGGTTGGGGATCTGGTTAGGCAAGTGGGCTGGTTGAAGCCGATATAAGTGCCCTTCAGGTGAAGGAGGACCGGGACGGATTTGTTCTGGATGATGATCTCTCTTTGCTGCGCAAGAATCTTGCTCTTCACCACTCTCTTCTTCGGCATCAGGAGTTGTATTGGAGGCAGAGGTCCAGGGTTCAGTAGATTTGTGAAGGGGATCGTAATACCAGATTCTTCCACCAGGCTACTCTGAGGCGACGGGCTGCTAATAGAATTCGGAGGATAGCTGATGATGAGGGGCATTTCCTGAAGGATATCCAGTCTATTCGGACTCAGCTTCTCCATTTCTTTCAGTCTAGATGGTCTGAGTCCACTGGTGATGGTGCTTTGGTCTTTCAGGTAACTGATTCCAGGAATGTTTCCTCTTCGGATAATGCTATGCTTGTTAGGGCGATCACTGTAGAGAAGATTCGTATGGCTCTTTGGGACCTTGGTCCGGACAAGGCCCCGAGGCCTGATGGGTTTCCGCCCTTTTTTTTGACACTATTGGGATATTTTGGGTAGGAAGTGGTTTAGGCTATCCAGATAGTTTTCCAATCTAAACGCATTCCTTTGGATTGGAATCGGACTCTTATCACTCTTGTGCCTAAGCGCTCTGATGTTTCTCTCCCTCAGCATTTTAGGCCTATTAATTGTGCACTACTTTGTACAAGGTATGTACCCATCTTTTAACTAGCCGCCTTCGCGCGGTTATTCCCCGTCTTATTTCAGCGGAACATGGGGCGTTCATTAGAGGGCATTCCATCTTGGACAATGTCCTCATTACTCAGGAGTTTATGCATGATTTCCAGAGAGCCCCTACCAGACGGTGTCTTATGGCAGTTAAGCTCGATATGGAGAGAGCTTATGATAGACTGAGTTGGGCCTTCTTGCACCGCTCTCTTCAGGAGTTCGGATTTGACGAGATATTTATTGAGTGGGTTATGGCATGTATCAGAGGCCTTCTTTCTTTATGATCAATGGGAATTCCACTGAGTTTTTCCATTCTTCTGTGGGGCTTCGTCAGGGGTGTCCCTTATCCCCATGTTATTTATTTTGGCTGCGGATGATCTTTCTCGAGCTTTTTATCAGGCTCAGCAAGATCAGACGATTGTCCCTTTTTTGACTGGGGTTGGGGGTCCTTTTGTATCTCATCTTCTGTTTGCCGATGACTATATCCTTCTGGGTCAGGCTTCTATTGATAATGCGGCTTCATTTGATTCTATTCTTCAGCGTTATTGTCAGGCGTCGGGACAAAAGGTCAATTTTCTTAAGTCTTTTTTGCTTCAGCCCGAAGACTACCAGATCTACTAGAGAAGCCATTATCAATCTGTTGGGTATCTCTACTCAGACTGATAGGTTTATGTATTTGGGGATCCCCATGACTGGTAGAGGAGTCACTGGCTCAACTGATATTATTGAATTTAAGACTTTTATCGAGTCTGATGGGCTATTGGATTTGGGGTACTCGGAGCCCCAATTCACTTGGTGTAATAACCGACAGGCGTCTGCTCATGTCTGGAAGAGATTGGATAGAGCTCTTGCTATGACTCAGATGCTTCAAAAGTACCCGATTGTTACTGTTACTCATCTCCCTAGGATTGCTTCTGATCACTGCCCCATTTTGATTGCTACGGAGGCTGACCAGTATCAGAGGAAGAAGTTTAGATTCGAGCGGTTCTAGACATTCCATTCGGCTGCTCGGACTATCGTTTCTCAGATTTGGCACCTTCTTATTAGGGGTGATGCTGTTTATAGGTTATCTCGCCGTCTTTTGCTGGCCAGACATAGACTTTTCAGATGAAATAGACTGGAGGTTGAGGATCTGGTTAGGCAAGTGGGCTGGTTGAAGCCGATATAAGTGCCCTTCAGGTGAAGGAGGACCGGGACGGATTTGTTCTGGATGATGATCTCTCTTTGCTGCGCGAGAATCTTGCTCTTCACCACTCCCTTCTTCGGCAGCAGGAGTTGTATTGGAGGCAGAGGTCCAGGGTTCAGTGGATTTGTGAAGGGGATCGTAATACCAGATTCTTCCACCAGGCTACTCTAAGGCGACGGGCTGCTAATAGAATTCGGAGGATAGCTAATGATGAGGGGCATTTCCTGGAGGATATCCAGTCTATTCGGACTCAGCTTCTCCATTTCTTTTAGTCTAGATGGTCTGAGTCCACTGGTGATGGTGCTCTGGTCTTTCAGGTATCTGATTCTAGGAATGTTTCCTCTTCGGATAATGCTATGCTTGTTAGGGCGATCACTGTGGAGAAGATTCATATGGCTCTTTGGGACCTTGGTCCGGACAAGGCCCCAAGGCCTAATGGGTTTCCGCCCTTTTTTTTGGCACTATTGGGATATTGTTGGGTAGGAAGTGGTTCAGGCTATCCAGATAGTTTTCCAATCTAAACGCATTCATTTGGATTGGAATCGGACTCTTATCACTCTTGTGCCTAAGTGCTCTGATGTTTCTCTCCTCAGCATTTTAGGCCTATTAACTTGTGCACTACTTTGTACAAGGTATGTACCCATCTTTTAACTAGCCGCCTTCGCGCGGTTATTCCCCGTCTTATTTTAGTGGAACAGAGGGCGTTCATTAGAGGGCATTCCATCTCGGACAATGTCCTCATTACTCAGGAGTTTATGCATGATCTCCAGAGAGCCCCTACCAGACGGTGTCTTATGGCAGTTAAGCTCGATATGGAGAGAGCTTATGATAGACTGAGTTGGGCTTTCTTGCACCGCTCTCTTCAGGAGTTCGGATTTGATGAGATATTTATTGAGTGGGTTATGGCATGTATCAGAGGCCTTCTTTCTTTATGATCAATTGGAATTTCACTGAGTTTTTCCATTCTTCTGTGGGGCTTCGTCAGGGGTATCCTTTATCCCCATGTTATTTATTTTGGCTGCGGATGATCTTTCTCGAGCTTTTTATCAGGCTCAGCAAGATCAGACGATTGTCCCTTTTATGACTGGGGTTGGGGGTCCTTTTGTATCTCATCTTCTGTTTGCCGATGACTGTATCCTTCTAGGTCAGGCTTCTATTGATAATGCGGCTTCATTTGATTCTATTCTTCAGTGTTATTGTCAGGCGTCGAGACAAAAGGTCAATTTTCTTAAGTCTTCTATTTGCTTCAGCCCGAAGAATACCAGATCTACTAGAGAAGCCATTATCAATCTGTTGGGTATCTCTACTCAGACTGATAGGTTTATGTATTTGGGGATCCCCATGACTGGTAGACGACCCCGTTGTTCTGACTATTTGGATTTAGAGAGGTGGGTTTGCCAGCATATTGAGGGTTGGCAGGTCACCAGCTTATCTATGATGGCTAGGGTTACCATTATTCGATCGATTCTCTCCTCCCCTCCTCTTTATCTGCTTTCGAACGCAGCCATCCCAATTACTTTCTTAGGAGGATTGAGAGATGTTTTAGAGATTTTCTTTGGGCCTCAATGCAAGATGGGCATGGTATTCACCTTTTATCTTAGGATATGATTTGTATGCCAATTCAAGAATGTGGCCTCGGGATCCAATCTCTGCTGGTTAGGCGACAAGCTCTATTGGCCAGGCATGCATCGCGTTTTCTCCTGGAGCCGCATTGTCTTTGGAGCTCTTTGATGCGTGCGAGGTATGGTGAGTGGAGGTCCAGGTTGCATATAGTGCTGCCCAAGGGGTGTTCCTTCTTTTGGAAGGAGGTGTGCCAGTATGGTGAGTCCATCCTGAAGAATATCTCGTGGATGATTGGAGATGGTCATTCCATTGATGTTATTCAGGATTCTTGGATTACAGAGCTCCCTCTATCTTGGTGGCCTTCTTTTATTAGTATTGATGTCCCCACTGATATGAGGGTTAAGGATTTGATTTCATTAGATCCCCCTCCTGGCATATCCCCATGGTGATCAGTTTCTTATGTGAGGAGCTCTCTCGGCGGATTCTCTCGATTCCTCTTACCTCTGTTCCCACGGTTGATGTTAGGCTATGGCAGAGATCTTGGCTTTCTAGGGCCCCTTTTAGGGACCTTATGAAGGTTTTTAGGCCCCAACCCCAGTGCACGAAGGATGCTGCTTGGATCTGGTTGCTTCCCACTCTTCCTCGGGTTCATTTATTTATTTGGAAGCTTCTATGGGATTGTCTTCCGACTTGTGCCCTGCTCTCTAGTAGGGGTCTGCCTATTCAACCGATATGCCCTCTGTGTGGTTTGGAGGATGAGTCTACGGATCCTGCTATCTTCATATGCCCTAAAGCCAGGCGGATTTGGCACTCGATGGGTTATTTCTGTAGAGTGGATGCTTCTGGTTCCCCGCGTTCCCTCTTCCTTCATGATCTTCGTAAGGCCTCTCAACATAAGAGTGGTCTTTGGGCGGTCATGGCTTATCATATTTGGTTGTCGAGGAACCAGCTCATCTTCTCGGAGAACTTTATTTCTTCTCACCAGCTTGTATGAAAGATTAGATCTTTGACTACGGATTGTGCCCATGCTTCTCAAGCGGTTGGTTCTGACTCCTCTGGCCTCTGGGGATCCCCTGCTGCTTCGACAGTGAACCGGCATACAGTTTTCATTTCCTAGGAGCCCCCCTCCAGGGTTTGTCAAAATCAACTTTGATGGGAGTGTTCGTGGAAGATTTGCTGGCTCTGCTTTAATCATCCGAGGGCCTCAGGGTGATATGTTAGCTGCGGGTGGCTTTGGCACCCTTGATTCATCTGTCCCTATGACAGAGCTTTATGCTGCATGGGCAGGCATTTCTTATGCCGCTCAGATACTTCAAGCTCATAGGTTCGTGATTGAGGGTGATTCGATGACGATTATTCGGTGGCCGAGTAAGGAGTATTTTTTCGAAGCCCATACTAACCATATTCTCAGGGATATTTGGTCAATCCTGCAGAATGTTGATATAGTTTAGATACGTCATATATACCGTGGAGCCAATTCGGTGGTGGACTGTGCAGTGACTTCTATGGCTCAGCATGCTGGTTATTGAATATGAAGGTTGAGGGATCCATGCCCTACTATTTTATAGTAAATTTTATATTCTGATCTATTTAAGTTGATATGTACTAATTAATATGATCGTTCACTTGTAATAAAAAAAAAATGGCCTCCAACGGTCACTTGGCAGTCCAATAATAATCATCCTATCCGTACAAGCTAGCCTAGCCCAACGGCCATAATTCCATGCCAAATAAAGTCAAAGAATGAAACAAGAGGCCTCAAACCCAATACATGGCTCAACAACGGCCGACTCGCCCAGGAGAGACAACGGAGAAGGTGGCCGTCCTCCTCTTTCATGCCTTCCGCAGCACGCGTGACAGCCACATTAAAAATTCGGAGGCCATCTTCTATCATCCGAAGAAAAAGTTATATGTCGCGCTTGGTGATGGCCATGGCGTGATTGATGGATGATGTGAAAGCTAGTGGTTGGCTGAGCGCAGAGAGGAGCCCGATTGACAGACACAATTGACCTACTACTATTATATTCGGTATCATACAAACATAGCGAGCGATCGTTGCTGGTGATCCATAGCAATACTTCCTATTTACCAATGATAAACATTAAAAAAAAAATGACATATGCATAAAAAAGATAATGGCCCTTTTATTGATTTAATTAAAAAAATACTGATTTTTTTTAAAAAAAATATTTTGACTTCTAGGTTTAAAGACGAGGAGGGCAATCAATATATCTTTTTTTTTTTAATATTATCTCTGTCATACTCAAATTAATTCAGCAATAAAATTATTTAGACATCTAATATGTATCTTTTGCCTTAAAAAATATTGGTAATTAATAATTAAGTCAATTTTTTAAAATAAAATGTACAAAGCTAACTAATAATAGTCTCAAATAATTTTTTAAAAATTACGTTACATAAAAATTGAATCTATTTTTTTAAAAATATGAATGGTCTAAAGGTAAAAGAATGTGCAATTGAAGAATAATTACTTACGGTAATTGATGAAAAATAGTCGTTGCCTCTTCTTTTAAGCAGCTAGCAATGGCAAACAAAGTTTTAATGGGGGCAAATAAAATGGAACTTTTGAAACCATTTTTCTTTTGTTTTAAGCAGTGGCGTTATTTAAATTTTAAACCTCATCCAGGAGTAAATTCAGAAGCGTCCAAAGTACTTAACGTAAGGCTTGCGGACGTAGTTGTCAAAACTCAGAAGAGCGTTACCACGACACCTTTCCTATCTTACATTAACTAACTCTACAGGCTACATATATGCTTCTATAATTTATCATATCTATCGAAAAGCTAATACTTCGATTAATTAAATTACTTCTCTATAGCTCATGATTCTAACCATTCAAACTAATGAAAATAACACTTTGGTATTTTTTTTGTTCTATTATTTTATAATAAATTTTATATTTTAATTTTTTTAAATTAAACTCGCGTCAAAATGATGTGAACGTTCGCGTGTAATATATATATATATATATATATATATATATATATATATATATAACTAACTCTACAAGCCTCTTCTAATTTCTAATTCTTTTTGGCCCTTTACTTTCTGGCACGTGACTCGATCGGTGCCGGTGCTGCGTTACGATCAGCTATGCTTTCGAGTTGCGACATCTCTGTCAGTCAGGCTTTCAGCTGGAGCATGCCCGTTACCTCCAATAAACCTTCTAATTTTTTAGAAAATGACGTGGAATATGACAGTGACGACACGTCGTGGCTTTCGAATAAAAACGGTAGGCGCCCGGCGACGGAGGAAACAGCACCGTACGATCTCTCCTCCACCTCTCGGCTCGGCCGAGCAAGTCCTCGTCCAAATGTCAACGTTAAGAGCTGCCGTTGTTTGCCCACCGTTACCTGGTCACCATGATAGCAAAAGGAATACAGTCCAACATATGAAATCGATTGATCTCAATTAAACTTGCCTGATCATCTACCATAACCTCCATGATTTTTTCACGTGCACATAACAAGTATCTCTGTTGCCGCTGAAATCTGTCTTCTGGCTCGGGCGCGATCGGACTGTAGCGTGGGCTCCCTCCTAGGCGAACCTGCAAGATAGTCCTCACGCAAGAGGCGTTGGGGGTGGCCCTCTGCGGAAGACCCTCCGACGCCCAAGTCAGTGGAGACCAGCAATCAACAAATATGGGAAAAAGGATCCCCCAGGAAGAGTTCCTCTGAGCTCTCGTGGGAGCTTTCATGGCGGAATGTGAGAATTGCGAATGAAAAATGGGCGTACAATAACCGTACCTAAGAGGCTTGAGGGTGGTAGTGTTTATAGGCGGTCACCTGACTTCTTGGACGTGCTCTGGATGAGGTCTGAAAGTTATTGGGATTCGAAACGGATTCGAATCAGGTTGTTACAGGATCCGTAGGATCCATATCTGGTTAGTTAGAGGATCGACGGCTGGGAGGCGGGGAGAGCTGGCCGATGGCTCGAGACTCACTGGCCACGTGGTCCCTAGGCCACTATTGTAGGTCCTAGGCCACGTTTTGGCATGATTCCTTGTTTGGAATCTTATTCTGTTACAGTGAACTTGAATTCTCCCGCGCCAGATTCCGCAGAGGTGAACTTGAATTCTCCCGCGCCAGATTCCGCAGAGGTATTGTGGTTCAGTCATCATTGCTGGCGGAGGCTCGGCAGAGGTAGGTGCCGAGGCATAAATGCCTTAATGTAGGGAAGAAAATAAAGCATTGAATGCCTTAAAGTATGAGGTCATAAATGCCTTGATGCAAAAGACATGGCGTGGTTGTGGAGGCCGAACTATATTTGCCGAACTATATTTGCCGAGGCATGTTGGCCGAACTATATTTGCCGAACTATATTTGCCAAGGCATGTTGGCCGAACTATATTGGCTGAGCTATGCTGAAGCTGGCTGATGCTGAGGCTGGCCGAGCTATATTGGCCGAGCTATGCTGAAGCTGGCCGAGCTATATTGGCCGAGCTATGTTGGCCGAGCTATGCTGAAGCTGGCCGAGCTATATTGGCCGAGCTATGCTGAAGCTGGCTGATGCTGAGGCTGGCCGAGCTATATTGGCCGAGCTATGCTGAAGCTGGCCGAGCTATATTTTCTGAGGCATGTTGGCCAAACTATGCTGAAGCTGGCTGAGCTATATTGGCCGAGCTATGCTGAAGCTGGCTGATGCTGAGGCTGGCCGAGCTATATTGGCCGAGCTATGCTGAAGCTGGCCGAGCTATATTTTCCGAGGCATGTTGGCCAACTATATTTGCCGAGGCATGTTGGCCGAACTATACTTTCTCTCCTCTTTTTATTCCATTAAATGCTGGCCAAGTCATTATGACCGTTTCTGCATCATTGAATGCTCTGGCTTATTGATTTGACGGATATTAATGAGGGGGCCCTTGGGAGAACCCACGTACATGACGTGGCCCCTTTTTTCTCTCTGTTCTCTTCCTTCATTATAAGGATCCGTATCTTGTTGCTAGAATGTCGCGCCAACAGACCAGCTGGCAAGCAGGGCATTTGGACTGGGCGTGACCCAATCGCCGATGTGAGCGGTCAACAATGCGATGACGATTTTACCCCTCATCACATGCCCCCCACTCCCTAGTTCGAAGTGTAATTTCGGATATAGGGAGTAGAATTCTGAAGCAATCTTATTTAGGGGGTGTGTCGTTCGATCCCCTGTAGAGGAGGAGTTTATCTCTGTGTAGGTTAGAGAAAGGCCTGGACGGCCCTCTTGCTAAAGTAAAATAAGGCGCTTTAGTTGCACTAGAGCGTCCAAGAAATTATCCATCTGAGACGAAGCTTTAGTGCTGTATCACTCGGATTGGCCGAGGCTGCAGAAATATATTACTCAGTCTTCGGCTGAGGCTTTTGATAATAAGAGATGCACTCTGGCTCTGGCCGGGGCTTTCGGTAATAAGAGATGCACTCCGGCTCTGGCCGGGGCTTTTGACGATAAGAGATGCACTCCGGCTCTGGCCGGGGCTTTTGGTAATAAGAGATGCACTCCGGCTCTGGCCGGGGCTTTTGATAATAAGAGATGCACTCCGGCTCTGGCCGGGGCTTTTGAAGATCAATAAGAGATGCACTCCGGCTCTGGCTGGGGCTTTTGATAATAAGAGATGCACTCCGGCTCTGGTCGGGGCTTTTGACGATAAGAGATGCACTCCGGCTCTGGCCGGGGCTTTTGGTAATAAGAGATGCACTCCGGCTCTGGCCGGGGCTTTTGATAATAAGAGATGCACTCCGGCTCTGGCCGGGGCTTTTGAAGATCAATAAGAGATGCACTCCGGCTCTGGCTGGGGCTTTTGATAATAACAGATGCACTCCAGCTCTGGCCGGGGCTTTTTATAATAAGAGATGCACTCCGGCTCTGGCCGGGACTTTTGGTAATAAGAGATGCACTCCGGCTCTGGCCGGGGCTTCCAATAATGAGAGATGCACTCGGGCTCTGGCCGGGGCTTTTGGTAATACGAGATGCACTCCGGCTCTGACCGGGGCTTCCGATAATGAGAGATGCACTCCGGCTCTGGTCGGGGCTTTTATGATAAGAGATGCACTCCGGCTCTGGCCGGGGCTTTTGGTAATAAGAGATGAACTCCGGCTCTGGCCGGGGCTTCCAATAATGAGAGATGCACTCCGGCTATGGCCGGGGCTTTTGGTAATAAGAGATGCACTCCGGCTCTGGCCGGAGCTTTTTATAATAAGAGATGCACTCCGACTCTGACCGGGGCTTCGGATAATGAGAGATGCACTCCGGCTCTGGCCGGGGCTTATGCACTTCGGCTCTGGCCGGGGCTTCCAATAATGAGAGATGCACTCCGGCTCTGGCCGGGGCTTTTGGTAATACGAGATGCACTCCGGCTCTGACCGGGGCTTCCGATAATGAGAGATGCACTTCGGCTCTGGTCGGGGCTTTTTACGATAAGAGATGCACTCCGGCTCTAACCGGGGCTTTTTATGATAAGAGATGCACTCCGGCTCTGACCGGGGCTTTTTATGACCTGCTTCTCATTGTGACTTTCAAGAAGAGTTATAAAAATTTCACTGGCCTTTTAAAAACTAAACTTAATTCAATGAATAAAAGTGGGTCTAGAAAGAGCATACTTTTATGGATGAATTTATTACTCGGTTGTTGCCGAGCCTTCAGAAATATATCACTCGGTCTTTGGCCGATGCTCTGGAAATTTATTACTCGGTTGTTGCCGAGCCTTTAGAAATATATTACTCGGTTGTCGCCGAGCCTTCTCAAGATGCTACTCGGTTGTAACCGAGGCTTCCAAATATTAATTGCTGCTTGGTTATAACCGAGGCTTCAATAATAAATTACTCGGTGATGCCAAGCCTTCCAAGATGTTACTCGGTTGTAACCGAGGCTTCAAATATTAATTGCTACTCGGTTATGACCGAGGCTTCAAATAATAAATTACTCGGAGTTGCCGAGCCTTCCAAGGTGCTACTCGGTTGTAACCGAGGCTTCAAATAATAAAATACTCGGTGTTGCCGAGCCTTCCAAGATTATATTTTACTTGGCGCTGCCAAGGTTCGGAGACTGTTACTCGGTTGTAGCCGAGCCTTCAGGATTATATTTTACTTGGCGCTGCCAAGGTTCGGAGACCGCTCGGTCCAGCCGAGGATTATAAAGATTATATTTTACTTGGCCCTGCCAAGGTTTGGAGAATTTGATGCTCGGCCCAGCCGAGGTTCGGAGAATATTTTACTTGGCCCTGCCAAGGTTCGGAGAATTTGTTGCTCGGCCCAGCCGAGGTTCAGAGAATATTTTATTTGGCCCTACCAAGGTTCGGAGAATTTGCTGCTCGGCCCAGCCGAGATTCGGAGAATATTTTACTTGGCCCTGCCAAGGTTCGGAGAATTTGTTGCTCGGCCCAGCCGAGGTTCGGAGAATATTTTACTTGGCCCTGCCAAGGTTTGGAGAATTTGTTGCTCGGCCCGGCCGAGGATTTATACGACCTGCTTCTTATTGCATCTTTCAAGGAGAGTTATAAGAATTTCGCAGGCCTTTTAAAAACTAAACTTAATTCAATGAATAAAAGTGGGTCTAGAAAGAGCATACTTTTATGGATGAATTTATTACTCGGTTGTTGCCGAGCCTTCAGAAATATATCACTCGGTCTTTGGCCGATGCTCTGGAAATTTATTACTCGGTTGTTGCCGAGCCTTTAGAAATATATTACTCGGTTGTCGCCGAGCCTTCTCAAGATGCTACTCGTTTGTAACCGAGGCTTCCAAATATTAATTGTTGCTTGGTTGTAACCGAGGCTTCAAATAATAAATTACTCGGTGATGCCAAGCCTTCCAAGATGTTACTCGGTTGTAACCGAGGCTTCAAATATTAATTGCTACTCAGTTATGACCGAGGCTTCAAATAATAAATTACTCGGTATTGCCGAGCCTTCCAAGGTGCTACTCGGTTGTAACCGAGGCTTCAAATAATAAAATACTCGGTGTTGCCGAGCCTTCCAAGATTATATTTTACTTGGCGCTGCCAAGGTTCGGAGACCGTTACTCGATTGTAGCCGAGCCTTCAGGATTATATTTTACTTGGCGCTGCCAAGGTTCGGAGACCGTTCGGTCCAGCCGAGGATTATAAAGATTATATTTTATTTGGCCCTGCCAAGGTTCGGAGAATTTGATGCTCGGCCCAGCCGAGGTTAGGAGTATATTTTACTTGGCCCTGCCAAGGTTCGGAGAATTTGTTGCTCGGCCCAGCCGAGGTTCGGAGAATATTTTATTTGGCCCTGCCAAGGTTCGGAGAATTTGCTGCTTGGCCCAGCCGAGGTTCGGAGAATATTTTACTTGGCCCTGCCAAGGTTCGGAGAATTTGTTGCTCGGCCCAGCCGAGGTTCGGAGAATATTTTACTTGGCCCTGCCAAGGTTTGGAGAATTTGTTGCTCGGCCCAGCCGAGGTTCGGAGAATTTGCTGCTCGGCCCAGCCGAGGTTCGGAGAATATTTTACTTGGCCCTGCCAAGGTTCGGAGAATTTGTTGCTCGGCCCAGCCGAGTTTCGGAGAATATTTTACTTGGCCCTGCCAAGGTTCGGAGAATTTGTTGCTCGGCCCGGCCGAGGATTTATACGACCTGCTTCTTATTGCCGCTTTCAAAGAGAGTTATAAGAATTTCGCAGGCCTTTAAAAACAGAATTTAATTCAATGAATAAAAATGGGTATAGAAAGAGCATACTTTTATGGATGAATTTATTACTCGGTTGTTGCCGAGCCTTCAGAAATATATTACTCGACTGGGAATTTATTACTCGGTTGTTGCCGAGCCTTTAGAAATATATTACTCGTTGTTGCCGAGCCTTCCCAAGATGCTACTCGGTTGTAACTGAGGCTTCCAAATAATAAATTACTCGTTGTTGCCGAGCCTTCCAAGATGCTACTCGGTTGTAACCGAGGCTTCCAAATAATAAATTACTCGGTGTTGCCGAGCCTTCAGAAATATATTACTCGTTGTTGCCGAGCCTTCCCAAGATGCTACTCGGTTGTAACCGAGGCTTCAAATATTAATTGCTACTCGGTTGTGACCGAGGCTTCAAATAATAAATTACTCGGTGATGCCAAGCCTTCCAAAATGCTACTCGGTTGTAACCGAGGCTTTCAAATAATAAAATACTCGGTGTTGCCTAGCCTTCCAAGATGCTACTCAGTTGTAACCGAGGCTTCAAATATTAATTGCCACTCGGTTGTGACCGAGGCTTCAAATAATAAATTACTCGGTGTTGCCGAGCCTTCCAAGGTGCTACTCGGTTGTAACCGAGGCTTTCAAATAATAAAATACTCGGTGTTGCCGAGCCTTCAAGATTATATTTTACTTGGCGCTGCCAAGGTTCGGAGACCGTTACTCGGTTGTAGCCGAGCCTTCAAGATTATATTTTACTTGGCGCTGCCAAGGTTCGGAGACCGTTACTCGGTTGTAGCCGAGCCTTCAAGATTATATTTTACTTGGCGCTGCCAAGGTTCGGAGAATTGGTTGCTCGGCCCAGCCGAGGTTCGGAGAATTTTTACTTGGCCCTGCCAAGGTTCGAAGAATTTGTTGCTCGGCCCAGCCGAGGTTCGGAGATTTTTACTTGGCCCTGCCAAGGTTCGGAGAATTTGTTGCTCAGCCCAGCCGAGGTTCAGAGATTTTTACTTGGCCCTGCCAAGGTTCGGAGATTTCCTGTACAAATAGGCAACTCGGTCGTGCCGAGGATTGGTGAGCAGCACCTGTTTCTTTTCGCAATCTTTGGCAACATAATGTGTGATGATTCACGTTGCAAATTATGAAAATACATGCCGACAGGAAGGTATAATAAGGCATATCAAAATGGACTTATAGAGGACATACCCTATTGATAATACTTACGTAGATTGTCCGAGTTCCACGTCCGGGGGACAAACTTTCCGTTTAGATCTTGCAGCTTGTAGGTTCCCGGTCCAATGATCTCCGCCACTTGGTAGGGGCCTTCCCAATTTGTTGCCAGTTTTCCTTGCTCCAGCGGTTTGGAGACAGATGCTTTCCGGAGAACAAGATCGCCGGGCGAGAAGGATCTCCCTTTGACTCTGGAGGCATGATAGCATCCGCGGATAGGGGGGTCCTATTTCCATGGGGATGACAGCTTCTACGCCGAAGGCCATCCGTAACAGGGTCTCGCTTGTGGGGACTCTCTGTGTGGTGCGGTAGATCCACTGGCCGAGGTTGAAGCTGGACGTTGGACTTCTGTGAAGCATGGAGTTAAGAACTCCTTGTCTTGGCTTTATGACGCTCCTTCCTCACGCAAAAGGTGCCTAGGGGGCAACACAGCAGCCGTAAATGCCTTAATGATGGAAGGAGATAAGGCATTAAATGCAGGTAGATGCACATGGCCTTTATGAGGCCATAAATGCCTTGGTGCGCATAGCGTGGCTATGGAAGCCGATCTGTTGTTCCAAGGCAGGGAGAAGGCGGAGACGGTGTCGAGTCATGGCGAGAGGACACCGGAGAGATGAATCGAGCCCGCCAAGATCTGGGAGATCCTTGTCGCAGCCCCCTTGCGGGACTAGTCTGGCCTCCTTAGGTCGACATGGGGGGTCCGTAACTCCATGCGGACCAGAAGAAGAAGTGGCTGGAGAAAGAGGAGCTGCGGCCTCTTCTGAGAGGCATGGAGCAGGGGTAGCTACAACTGGATGGGGAGCTGTATGGCGCTCCTAAACTAGACGGGTCAGGGCCTGGACCTGCTGGACCAGTGCGGCGAACGGGTCCTGGGTCACTGGGACAGCTGGTGGCGATGGAGTCTCAGCTGGTGGCGGCGGCAGTGCCACGATACTCATCGGATCGGGTCTCTGGGAGGCGACCCAGTCCTGGGCTTCAGAAGTTGTCCTTCTCCGATTAGCCATTGGAGAGGTTCTCTTCCAGATCGAGATCCTTGTCTCCTTTTTTCAAGTTTAACGGGACTTGAGGCCCTTCCTCTAGCGCCAATCTGTTGCCACTGAAATCTGTCCTCTGGCTCGGGCGCGATCGGGCTGCAGCGTGGGCTCCCTCCTAGGCAGACCTGCAAGACAGTCCTCATGCAAGAGGCGTTGGGGGTGGCCCTCTGCGGAAGACCCTCCGATGCCCAAGTCAGTGGAGACCAGCAATCAACAAATATAATCTTGGAAGGCTCGGCAACACCGAGTATTTTATTATTTGAAGCCTCGGTTACAACCGAGTAGCACCTTGGAAGGCTCGGCAACACCGAGTAATTTATTATTTGAAGCCTCGGTCATAATCGAGTAGCAATTAATATTTGAAGCCTCGGTTACAACCGAGTAACATCTTGGAAGGCTTGGCATCACCGAGTAATTTATTATTTGAAGCCTCGGTTACAACCAAGCAGCAATTAATATTTGGAAGCCTCGGTTACAACTGAGTAGCATCTTGAGAAGGCTCGGCGACAACCGAGTAATATATTTCTAAAGGCTCAGCAACAACCGAGTAATAAATTTCCAGAGCATCGGCCAAAGACCGAGTGATATATTTCTGAAGGCTCGGCAACAACCGAGTAATAAATTCATCAATAAAAGTATGCTCTTTCTAGACCCACTTTTATTCATTTAATTAAGTTTAGTTTTTAAAAGGCCTACGAAATTCTTATAACTCTCCTTGAAAGATGCAATAAGAAGCAGGTCGTATAAATCCTCGGCCGGGCCGAGCAACAAATTCTCCAAACCTTGGTAGGGCCAAGTAAAATATTCTCCGAACCTCGGCTGGGCCGAGCAACAAATTCTCCGAACCTTGGCAGGGCCAAGTAAAATATTCTCCGAACCTCGGCTGGGCCGAGCAGCAAATTCTCCGAACCTTGGCAGGGCCAAATAAAATATTCTCCGAACCTCGGCTGGGCCGAGCAACAAATTCTCCGAACCTTGGCAGGGCCAAGTAAAATATTCTCCGAACCTCGGCTGGGCCGAGCATCAAATTCTCCGAACCTTGGCAGGGCCAAGTAAAATATAATCTTTATAATCCTCGGCTGGACCGAGTGGTCTCCGAACCTTGGCAGCGCCAAGTAAAATATAATCCTGAAGGCTCGGCTACAATCGAGTAACGGTCTCCGAACCTTGGCAGCGCTAAGTAAAATATAATCTTGGAAGGCTCGGCAACACCGAGTATTTTATTATTTGAAGCCTCGGTTACAACCGAGTAGCACCTTGGAAGGCTCGGCAACACCGAGTAATTTATTATTTGAAGCCTCGGTCATAACCGAGTAGCAATTAATATTTGAAGCCTCGGTTACAACCGAGTAACATCTTGGAAGGCTTGGCATCACCGAGTAATTTATTATTTGAAGCCTCGGTTACAACCAAGCAGCAATTAATATTTGGAAGCCTCGGTTACAACCGAGTAGCATCTTGAGAAGGCTCGGCGACAACCGAGTAATATATTTCTAAAGGCTCGGCAACAACCGAGTAATAAATTTCCAGAGCATCGGCCAAAGACCGAGTGATATATTCTGAAGGCTCGGCAACAACCGAGTAATAAATTCATCCATAAAAGTATGCTCTTTCTAGACCCACTTTTATTCATTGAATTAAGTTTAATTTTTAAAAGGCCTGCGAAATTCTTATAACTCTCCTTGAAAGATGCAATAAGAAGCAGGTCGTATAAATCCTCGGCCGGGCCGAGCAACAAATTCTCCAAACCTTGGTAGGGCCAAGTAAAATATTCTCCAAACCTCGACTGGGCCGAGCAATAAATTCTCCGAACCTTGGCAGGGCCAAGTAAAATATTCTCTGAACCTCGGCTGGGCCGAGCAGCAAATTCTCCGAACCTTGGCAGGGCCAAATAAAATATTCTCCGAACCTCGGCTGGGCCGAGCAACAAATTCTCCGAACCTTGGCAGGGCCAAGTAAAATATTATCCGAACCTCGGCTGGGCCGAGCATCAATTCTCCGAACCTTGGCAGGGCCAAGTAAAATATAATCTTTATAATCCTCGGCTGGACCGAGCGGTCTCCGAACCTTGGCAGCGCCAAGTAAAATATAATCCTGAAGGCTCGGCTACAACCGAGTAACGGTCTCCGAACCTTGGCAGCGCCAAGTAAAATATAATCTTGGAAGGCTCGGCAACACCGAGTATTTTATTATTTGAAGCCTCGGTTACAACCGAGTAGCACCTTGGAAGGCTCGGCAACACCGAGTAATTTATTATTTGAAGCCTCGGTCATAACCGAGTAGCAATTAATATTTGAAGCCTCGGTTACAACCGAGTAACATCTTGGAAGGCTTGGCATCTCCGAGTAATTTATTATTTGAAGCCTCGGTTACAACCAAGCAGCAATTAATATTTGGAAGCCTCGGTTACAACCGAGTAGCATCTTGAGAAGGCTCGGCGACAACCGAGTAATATATTTCTAAAGGCTCGGCAACAACCGAGTAATAAATTTCCAGAGCATCGGCCAAAGACCGAGTGATATATTTCTGAAGGCTCGGCAACAACCGAGTAATAAATCATCAATAAAAGTATGCTCTTTCTAGACCCACTTTTATTCATTTAATTAAGTTTAGTTTTTAAAAGGCCTGCGAAATTCTTATAACTCTCCTTGAAAGATGCAATAAGAAGCAGGTCGTATAAATCCTCGGCCGGGCCGAGCAACAAATTCTCCAAACCTTGGTAGGGCCAGTAAAATATTCTCCGAACCTCGGCTGGGCCGAGCAACAAATTCTCCGAACCTTGGCAGGGCCAAGTAAAATATTCTCCGAACCTCGGCTGGGCCGAGCAGCAAATTCTCCGAACCTTGGCAGGGCCAAATAAAATATTCTCCGAACCTCGGCTGGGCCGAGCAACAAATTCTCCGAACCTTGGCAGGGCCAAGTAAAATATTCTCCGAACCTCGGCTGGGCCGAGCATCAAATTCTCTGAACCTTGGCAGGGCCAAGTAAAATATAATCTTTATAATCCTCGGCTGGACCGAGTGGTCTCCGAACCTTGGCAGCGCCAAGTAAAATATAATCCTGAAGGCTCGGCTACAACCGAGTAACGGTCTCCGAACCTTGGCAGCGCCAAGTAAAATATAATCTTGGAAGGCTCGGCAACACCGAGTATTTTATTATTTGAAGCCTCGGTTACAACCGAGTAGCACCTTGGAAGGCTCGGCAACACCGAGTAATTTATTATTTGAAGCCTCGGTCATAACCGAGTAGCAATTAATATTTGAAGCCTCGGTTACAACCGAGTAACATCTTGGAAGGCTTGGCTTCACCGAGTAATTTATTATTTGAAGCCTCGGTTACAACCAAGCAGCAATTAATATTTGGAAGCCTCGGTTACAACCGAGTAGCATCTTGAGAAGGCTCGGCGACAACCGAGTAATATATTTCTAAAGGCTCGGCAACAACCGAGTAATAAATTTCCAGAGCATCGGCCAAAGACCGAGTGATATATTTCTGAAGGCTCGGCAACAACCGAGTAATAAATTCATCCATAAAAGTATGCTCTTTCTAGACCCACTTTTATTCATTGAATTAAGTTTAATTTTTAAAGGCCTGCGAAATTCTTATAACTCTCCTTGAAAGATGCAATAAGAAGCAGGTCGTATAAATCCTCGGCCGGGCCGAGCAACAAATTCTCCAAACCTTGGTAGGGCCAAGTAAAATATTCTCCGAACCTCGGCTGGGCCGAGCAATAAATTCTCCGAACCTTGGCAGGGCCAAGTAAAATATTCTCTGAACCTCGGCTGGGCCGAGCAGCAAATTCTCCGAACCTTGGCAGGGCCAATAAAATATTCTCCGAACCTCGGCTGGGCCGAGCAACAAATTCTCCGAACCTTGGCAGGGCCAAGTAAAATATTCTCCGAACCTCGGCTGGGCCGAGCATCAAATTCTCCGAACCTTGGCAGGGCCAAGTAAAATATAATCTTTATAATCCTCGGCTGGACCGAGCGGTCTCCGAACCTTGGCAGCGCCAAGTAAAATATAATCCTGAAGGCTCGGCTACAACCGAGTAACGGTCTCCGAACCTTGGCAGCGCCAAGTAAAATATAATCTTGGAAGGCTCGGCAACACCGAGTATTTTATTATTTGAAGCCTCGGTTACAACCGAGTAGCACCTTGGAAGGCTCGGCAACACCAAGTAATTTATTATTTGAAGCCTCGGTCATAACCGAGTAGCAATTAATATTTGAAGCCTCGGTTACAACCGAGTAACATCTTGGAAGGCTTGGCATCACCGAGTAATTTATTATTTGAAGCCTCGGTTACAACCAAGCAGCAATTAATATTTGGAAGCCTCGGTTACAACCGAGTAGCATCTTGAGAAGGCTCGGCGACAACCGAGTAATATATTTCTAAAGGCTCGGCAACAACCGAGTAATAAATTTCCAGAGCATCGGCCAAAGACCGAGTGATATATTTCTGAAGGCTCGGCAACAACCGAGTAATAAATTCATCCATAAAAGTATGCTCTTTCTAGACCCACTTTTATTCATTGAATTAAGTTTAGTTTTTAAAAGGCCAGCGAAATTTTTATAACTCTTCTTGAAAGTCACAATGAGAAGCAGGTCATAAAAAGCCCCGGTCAGAGCCGGAGTGCATCTCTTATCATAAAAAGCCCCGGTCAGAGCCGGAGTGCATCTCTTATCGTAAAAAGCCCCGACCAGAGCCAGAGTGCATCTCTCATTATCGGAAGCCCCGGTCAGAGCCAGAGTGCATCTCGTATTACCAAAAGCCCCGGCCAGAGCCGGAGTGCATCTCTCATTATTGGAAGCCCCGGCCAGAGCCGAAGTGCATAAGCCCAGGCCAGAGCCGGAGTGCATCTCTCATTATCGGAAGCCCCGGTCAGAGCCGGAGTGCATCTTTTATTATAAAAAGCCCCGGCCAGAGCCGGAGTGCATCTCTTATTACCAAAAGCCCCGGCCAGAGCCGGAGTGCATCTCTCATTATTGGAAGCCCCGGCTAGAGCCGGAGTGCATCTCTTATTACCAAAAGCCCCGGCCAGAGCCGGAGTGCATCTCTTATCATAAAAAGCCCCGACCAGAGCCGGAGTGCATCTCTCATTATCGGAAGCCCCGGTCAGAGCCGGAGTGCATCTCGTATTACCAAAAGCCCCGGCCAGAGCCGGAGTGCATCTCTCATTATTGGAAGCCCCGGCCAGAGCCGGAGTGCATCTCTTATTACCAAAAGCCCCGGCCAGAGCCGGAGTGCATCTCTTATTATAAAAGCCCCGGCTAGAGCCGGAGTGCATCTCTTATTATCAAAAGCCCCAGCCAGAGCCGGAGTGCATCTCTTATTGATCTTCAAAAGCCCCGGCCAGAGCCGGAGTGCATCTCTTATTATCAAAAGCCCCAGCCAGAGCCGGAGTGCATCTCTTATTACCAAAAGCCCCGGCCAGAGCCGTAGTGCATCTCTTATCGTCAAAAGCCCCGGCCAGAGCCGGAGTGCATCTCTTATTATCAAAAGCCCTAGCCAGAGCCGGAGTGCATCTCTTATTGATCTTCAAAAGCCCCGGCCAGAGCTGGAGTGCATCTCTTATTATCGAAAGCCCCGGCCAGAGCCGGAGTGCATCTCTTATTACCAAAAGCCCCGGCCAGAGCCGGAGTGCATCTCTTATCGTCAAAAGCCCCGGCCAGAGCCAGAGTGCATCTCTTATTACCGAAAGCCCTGGCCAGAGCCGGAGTGCATCTCTCATTATTGGAAACCCCGGCCAGAGCCGGAGTGCATCTCTTATTATCAAAAGCCTCAGCCGAAGACTGAGTAATATATTTCTGCAGCTTCGGCCAATCCGAGTGATACAGCACTAAAGCTTCGTCCCAGATGGATAATTTCTTGGACGCTCTAGCGCAACTAAAGCGCCTTATTTTACTTTAGCAAGAGGGCCGCCCAGGCCTTTCTCTAACCTACACAGAGATAAACTCCTCCTCTACAGGGGATCGAACGACACACCCCCTAAATAAGATTGCTCAGAATTCTACTCCCTATATCCGAAATTACACTTCAGACTAGGGAGTGGGGGCATGTGATGAGGGGTAAAATCATCATCGCATTGTTGACCGCTCACATCGGCGATTGGGTCACGCCCAGTCCAAATGCCCTGCTTGCCAGCTGGCCTGTTGGCGCGACATTCTAGCAACAAGATACGGATCCTCATAATGAAGGAAGAGAACAAGAGAGAAAAAAGGGGCCACGTCATGTGCGTGGGTTCTGGGGCCCCCTCATTAATATCCGTCAAATCAATAAGCCAGAGCATTCAATGATGCAGAAACGGTCATAATGACTTGGCTAGCATTTAATGGAATAAAAAGAGGAGAGAAAGTATAGTTCGGCCAACATGCCTCGGCAAATATAGTTTGGCCAACATGCCTCGGAAATATAGCTCGGCCAGCTTCAGCATAGCTCGGCCAATATAGCTCGGCCAGCCTCAGCATCAGCCAGCTTCAGCATAGCTCGGCCAATATAGCTCGGCCAGCTTCAGCATCAGCCAGCTTCAGCATAGTTTGGCCAACATGCCTCAGAAAATATAGCTCGGCCAGCTTCAGCATAGCTCGGCCAATATAACTCGGCCAGCCTCAGCATCAGCCAGCTTCAGCATAGCTCAGCCAATATAGTTCGGCCAACATGCCTTGGCAAATATAGTTCGGCAAATATAGTTCGGCCAACATGCCTCGGCAAATATAGTTCGGCAAATATAGTTCGGCCTCCACAACCACACCATGTCTTTTGCATCAAGGCATTTATGACCTCATAAAGGCCACATATATCCACCTACTTTAAGGCATTCAATGCCTTATTTTCTTCCCTACATTAAGGCATTTATGGCTGCCACGTTCGCCCTTTATGCCTCGGCACCTACCTCCGCCAGCAATGATGACTGAACCACAATACCTCTGCGGAATCTGGCGCGGGAGAATTCAAGTTCACTGTAACAGAATAAGATTCCAAACAAGGAATCATGCCAAAACGTGGCCTAGGACCTACAATAGTGGCCTAGGGACCATGCGGCCACTGAGTCTCGAGCCATCGGCCAGCTCTCCCCGCCTCCCAGCCGTCGATCCTCTAACTAACCAGATATGGATCCTACCGGCCCTGTAACAACCTGATTCGAATCCGTTTTGAATCCCAACAACTTTCAGACCTCATCCAGAGCACGTCCAAGAAGTCAGGTGACCGCCTATAAACACTACCACCCTCAAGCCTCTCAGGTACGGCCATTCTACGCCCATTTTTCATTCGCAGTTCTCACACTCTGCCATGAAAGCTCCCACAAGAGCTCGGAGGAACTCTTCCTGGGGGATCCTTCTCCCCATATTTGTTGATTGCTGGTCTCCACTGACTTGGGCGTCGGAGGGTCTTCCGCAGAGGGCCACCCCCAATGCCTCTTGCGTGAGGACTGTCTTGCAGGTCCGCCTAGGAGGGAGCCCACGCTGCAGCCCGATCGCGCCCGAGCCAGAGGACAGATTTCAGCGGCAACAATCTCAAAGTTATTTTTTCCCACGAGTGAACACTATTGATTCATGATCATATCCCTAGTTATGATACATGGAGTTTAGGTTGGTTTGCAATAAAATTTTCGAGGCAAAAATATGTATTTGATTCTTAAACTTTCTTCACATAGTAATTCACTGCAAGTTCAAGTGATCTTATCAAATTAAAACACTAGCTATTCTATTAATTTTAAGTAATTTTATATAATGAAATATTATGAAACATTCTTGAAGTAAGGACTACTGGATAAGAACTGAAAGTTTGAGAATCATGGTTTATTTTCATTAATTTTTAACATATATTTCTTTAAACTCTAATAATGAAAACTTGAACTAACAAGTTTTAGATTAGCTAATTGACTCTTTTTAAAAAAAATAGAATAACTTGTTAGCATGCCAATGGAGAGATTATAGATTCAAACTCATATAGTGAAAGTACTGTCTTTATAATACTATATTAAAAAAAATGTTAAAGAAATGGGAGAAAAGAACTTTCGAATTAAACTTGGATGGATGGCCTTTTTAAAAATTATGCTTACAAGAGATATTACATATAATAGATGAAAAATATCTTGACCTCTTGCCAGTAACTACAAAGCAAGTGCATTACGAGGCAAGATTGTCCTGTGATACATGAGACAACAATAACCATATTGTTGATGTAAATTCCAGTATATATCATACATTGCACTTAAGTTTATCATTGACCAAGATTTTTATTTAGGTTGCATAAAAAATTAACCATATAAGAAAAATGATATGTAGCTCTAGCTTGCAAACCAAATTAGATAGTATGGGCAAATCAATGTACTATATATTTATTCTTTAGGAAGAAATAACCTCCAAGGCATGCATATTTTAAAATTTGATAATAATTATCAATGTGGATACTTAAAGATTAAATATTAATTTATGTAATATGCAACAAGGTCATATCTTTGCCTTATACTATAGGATCGTTTGATCTAAATTATGCATATAAATAAAATTATCAAGGTCATATCTTGATCTTAAAGATAAGAAGTCATACTACTTGTCTTGAAGTCTGCCTTAAGATATAGGGATCATATCACTTATCTTAAGAACAATTGGTAAATCGTGCTCTGCAGCCGTTCAATCGTCCGACCTCTAGTATCATCCACGCGAAGTCCCCAAATGATCGAATTCCCAGGAGTGCTAGCTCGCGGAAAAATAACTTTGCTGATCTTGAATCCTCCCACTTGAATCTTCCTCCAAGATTCATCAAACTTTTGCTAACACCAGAATCACACCAGGATTTTCTGTTCTAACTCTTTAGAATTTCAATCCATAACAAATCGATGTTGTTATTATCTGGTGAAGAATGTCCTCTATTTTTTATAGGCTCAATTCAGCCTTTAGCCTATTGAATTCTAACACTTAGAATTCTGCCATTCGGTGAAAATCAAAGAGACGCAACGTTTGGTTAATTCCGACGTTCGGTGAAAACCTGTGAATTCTAACACTTAGAATTCCAACATTTTGTTAATTCCGACACATTCGGTGAAAACTAAAGAGATGTGAATTCTAACACTTAGAATTCCATTGCTGGTTAATTCAAAGAGGTACATTTATTCCACATGAATTCTAACACTTAGAATTCCAACGGAATCCATTTGGAGAAGATTAAGTTAATATATTAAATTCTATATGAGAATTTAATCAAGTTATCTCATCATGTGAGATCCTTATGCAAGGGGTTTGGGTTCGGGTTTTGGTTGAAGCTGATTTAAATTTATTGGACTGAACCTACATAGATCATGGTCCTAGCCCAAATCAAATTTGTCTAGTCCCGAATCTATTTAAATCCAAATCAAGTCTAATTTCAAATCAATATTTGAAATTGATTAGTCTTTCTAATAGACTTAAACTAAATTAAATCTTATTTAATTATACTTAACCCAACTGAGATAATCCAATCAATCAAATTGATTAATTAAATCATGTACGATTCTTAATCGTTGATCAGCAAATAGATCATCTAGGAAACTTCTATGCGTGTGACTCTCTAGGTTTGAACCTAAGCCGGTAGCATAGAAACAACTTTCTATACTAATTAATGTGTCCATCTAGCAATGGAACACGACGTCCAGATAGGTCGAAGAGTCGCCGAGCAAACTCCAAGAACCCTAAGAAATAGTTACCGTATAATTCATCCTCTTGACCACAAATGTTAAGGATGGCTTAAGAGCCTATCAACTCTAAACAACAAATCCATAAAGTGATTTCAACTTTAGTGATCATGTGACCTTCACATGAAGTGCCTTGGCCAAGGTCTTGCTAAATTGAAACACAAGCATTTCTCCTTTTAACGAGATAGGTCAAATTCCATCTTGATCAATAACTGACTACCATAAGTACTTGACTGCATCCAGTAATCTTTCATAGCTGGATTAAAAATCTAGGTGGTTCGGCATCTAAGTACAATGAGTTGCTTGCAAGTCACCGGTTGTGATCTTCAGGTCTGAAAGATATTTATACCCATATCTTCTTAGATTAACTCTTGACAGCAGAGTATCCAAAAATGAGTCACGTTCGGTGAAATGTACTCCTACACTTTCACCTGTATGTCATACCAGTGTCTCTACACTCCTTGGTTAAGAAGACAACCAACAAATATGATATACAACGTCCTATAATTGATAGTACTATGGTCCTGTCATAGTATATCATTTGGCCGTGAACTCTTTTGAGGACCTTCAAAGATAAATCTTTCTTTATCGTGAAGGAAGATCCTAAGGGCTTCATTATTATTAGGAGTTTTAAGAAGATATTCTTGTAATGAATAAACTGTCATATAACTTTTATTAATATATCAATTTATATGCTATTTACATTAGCACAATCATCAAATGATTGGCTTTAGGATATAATTTCCAACAAACTCCCACTTAGCCAAAAGCCACTCATTACAGTATCTAATACCCATCTTCAACTTATAGTCATCAAACTCCTTGATGCTGAGTGCTTTAGTAAATGGGTCACCTAGGTTTTTCTTTCCATCAATCTTCTGAAGATTTATATCACCTCGTTCTACAATCTCTCGAATAAGATGAAACCGATGCAGTATGTGCTTGGTGCACTGATGTACTCGTGGTTCCTTTGCTTGAGCTATGGTACCAGTGCTGTCACTGTACAACAGGACTGGTTCATCTATGGAAGGTGTCACTCCAAGCTCGGAGATAAACTTTCGCAGCCATACAACTTCTTTCGTGGCATCTGATGCAGCGATGTACTCTGCCTCGCATATTGAATTTGCCACTGTATGTTACTTAGAACTTTTTCAGCAAACAACTCCACCATTTAGGATAAACATGAAACCCGACACACTTTGACTATAATCATGATCTGATTGGAAACTGGAATCAGTATATCCAATAAGTTTCAAATCAAACTCTCCATAGACTAACCACTGGTCCTTAGTATTTCTCAAATACTTAAGGATTATCTTAACAACTTACCAGTATTTTTTCCTGGATCAAATTGGTATCTACTCACTACTCCTAGTGAGTATGCCACGTCTGGTCTTGTACATGTCATGGTATACATAATCGATCCCACTGCCAAGCATATGAAATTTGACTCATACATTCTCTTTCATTAGGAGTTATCGGACAATCCTTCTTAGAAAGATGAATTCTATGGCCTATCAGAGGATAGCCTTTCTTGGAATTTTTCATGCTAAACCTTTTGAGCACTGTATCAATGTACATAGATTGGGATAGACCAAGCATCCTCTTAGATCTATCTCTATAGATCTTCATCCCTAGGATGTAGGATGCTTCTCCCAGATCTTTTATGGAGAATTGTGATGATAACCATGTCTTTATTCCTTGTAATGCTGGGATATCATTCCCGATTAAGAGAATATCATCCACATATAATACAAGAAATACAATAACGGAATCGTTAGCCCATTTATAAATGCAAGGTTCTTCTTTGTTCTTAACGAAGCCATAAGATTTGACCACATTATCAAATCGTATGTTCCAACTCCTAGATGCTTGCTTAAGTCCATAAATGGACTTCTGTAGCCTGCACACTTTAGACTCATCTTCAGATATAAAATCTTCAGGCTATATCATATACGCCTGTTCTTCTAAATTACCATTTAGAAAAGCGGTTTTAACTTCCATCTGCCAAATCTCATAATTTAAGTGTGTTGCTATAGCTAGCATAATTCGAATCGATTTTAGCATTGCCACAGGAGAAAATGTTATCATAGTCAATACCATAATGTTGACGATACCCCTTGGCAACCAGACGTGCTTTGTAGGTCTCTACCTTTCTATCTGCACCTCTTTTTCTCTTGAAAACCCACTTACACCCTAT